>CAUYQU010045207.1:0-57147 GCA_963574635.1 Cheracebus regulus | reverse complement strand
GGGGAGTTGGGGGGAGATAGCATGGGGAGAAATCCCAGATATAGGTGAAGGGGAGGAAGGCAACAAATTACACTGCCACGTGTGTACCTATGCAACAATATTGTATGTTCTTCACATGTACCCCAAAACCTAAAATGCAATAAATAAAAAAAAATTAAAAAAAAAAGCTATCTGATCCTCTTCATTTTTGTTAATTCCTAATTTTTTCACTAAACATTACCTTGTAAAGCTTCTAGAACTCCTGAAAATAACCAGAACAAGTTTGTTTCATTTACTTTCTCAGATAAAATATTTTGGCTTCTTCAAAAAATTTCCCCTTTCAGTCAAGAGTATTTTTGAACAAATACACAAAGCAATGATATATTTTCAGCACCTACAGAATTCCTAAGGGTTTTTTCTTTTTCAGGTTCTCAGAGACTATTTTGAAAGTGCTGTTATCACAGCAGCGAATCAATATACTCAGTTATGAGAATCTCATTGTACATTTCCTCACAAGAATGCTCTGAAATAGAAATGAATCTATTGGGGGGAAAATTGGTGTTTTTTAATGAAGAATAAAATCATTGGCTTCCCAATGGTATTATAAGAAACAATTCCACTTGGGGAGCTGTTTTTCAAAGGGAATGCTTCCTTGCTATAGCCAAATAGTCTAGCAGAACAGGGGGTATCGCTAGTTTGATCTGTTTGACAGCTATCTAAAAATGCTTCAAGTATGCTCTTGGATCTCTGTAAAAAAATTCCTTTAGGGATCCAAGATTGTAAAAGAAAAAGTACAGCATAATAAGGAGGATATATCTAAAGGATGTTGTCATTTTAAATAGGATGGTGAGGGTAAAACTTATTGAAAAGATGACATTTGAACAAAGGTTGGAAGAAGGTACAGGAGGTAACCACATTGACTCTGGGGGAAGAAAATTCCAGGCAGAGGAAACAGCTCGTATAAAGTCCCCAATGAAAGAGCACGGCTCAGTTATTAAGAAATAGCAAAGATGACTGGAACAATGAGCAAAGATGAGAGTAATTGGAGATGGGGCTGGAGAGCAAAGAGATTAGAGGTGGAGATCAAGTCAGGCCGTATAAGTGTCATAAGAACCTTGACTTTTATCCTGAGTGAAATAGAATGCCAGTGGAGGATTTTGAACTGAGAAGCAAATGAGTTTTAAAAGGATCAGTTGAATCCTCTCTGAAGAACAGTAGGTAAGGGCAAAAATGGAAGCAAAAGACCAGTTACGAGGCTACTGAAACATTCAAGTGAGAAATAATGGTGGCTTAAAACAGTGGTAGCTGTGAAGATGGTGCAAAATGGTCAGATTCTGGATATATTTTGAAGGTAGAGTCAAAAGGATTTTCTGAGAAATTGAACAAAGGGTGTTAGAGAAAGAGAATTGTCAATGATAATTCCAAGGTCTGTGGCCTGAGAAACTGAAATACTATTTGCATGGTGGACTTTCATATTCCTGAATTTCAAATTAATGTGAAATCCAGTTAAGGAGGTTGTGCTTTGGTGACAACTAGCATGAACTGCTTTAATCCAGTTTTGTAACAGTTTAGAAAACTTGATTCTAGTTGTATAATATTTTGGTTAAATTTTACCCAAAGACCCAAAGCCAGTCTATAGCACCTAGAGAAATGACCCACTAACATCCTAATGTGACACCTGTAACTATAATGTAGGTTTGCATATTTGCCAGAATCCCTCTGCACTAGCAGTGGTCTGAGGACGCCATCCGGGAATGGCTACAGGAGAATCTTGCTCTGACTGATATGCAGAGGCAGATAATTCTAACAGCCAAACATGGGCTTTGCAATGAGGCTCAGCTAAATTTAAATTTTAGTTCTGGCCCTTTTGAACTTAGCTTGAGGCTTTCATCTGGAAGATGAGGAATATAATATTACTTCCTCTTTTTAAAAAAATTATTGAATTAAATACACATATACTCTAACTGCTGGTTCTCATTCTCTCCTCATCTTTCTTCTAACTTCTGATACCTGATCATGTGGTAGTACTGGTAGTCTGGATAGTATTTGTACCATGTTTCACTGTCTACCAAAAATCTCATTAAAGCCTGCATTCCTTTGTATTCCACTTGAACTGTCCTGTCTTGACAACCTTTTGTGAAGTACAAAAGTCTTCTTACCTAGACTTAGTAAAAAGTCTATTTCTAAAAATAGGCTTTCTACTTATGTTACCCAAGCTTTTCATTTTTGATTTTACTACCTTTATGTTTATGTAGTTGTTCCTATATGGCTCATGGCAAGAACTTACTTAACATTATCATTTTTAATAATAGTAACATTATTATCAGACAATTACAGGTGGTGATAAACAATGGAAATCAAAGTCTATGGTGTGGCTCCCTTTAAAAGCTTATGGCTGCCCATTTGTTTATGAGCACTGTTTTTTCATAAAAAGAGAAAGTGGCTTATAGATTTTTATGATATTATGTTGTAAATACAAATTGAATCATGCCCAAGCTGAAGACATCTCCTTATGAATGCCTCCGTTCCCATTGTTGTTTTCTATTGTCAACAGGAAATACCCCTGTGGCCTGTCTCAGGTCTAAGCCAACCCAGCTTCGGGTTTCCTGCTTATATACTTAGTGTTCTTCCTCATGGGCTCCACAGAGATGTGGATCTGAGAATTGTTCACGTTAATAAAATAAAATTGACAAGGATCTGGTAAAGATAATATGAGAAGAGACTGAGTATGGGAATGGAATTCAGGTTCTGTGTAAAAGCAGAAGTTAAAAGATGTACATTAAAAAAGGTCAGTTCATATTTTGTAATTTTTCTTCTCTCAAGGGCTAATTTGCTGGGGAAAATATTTTATTTAGATAGGTGAAGTCAGCCTTGTTCACATTAAACTCACTAAGTAGATTATAAATTAAATGCTAATTTCAAAAGCATTAATTAAATCTTTTGATTAAACCCTTTTGCCCTAAAGAGAAAAAAAGTTTTGTTTTCATAAAAATGTTTTTCGTGCCTTTTTCATAACTGATTGAATAATCTTTAGTACTCATCACTGTCTATATTCATACAAAGCTTCCATGAATTTCAGCAAGTAACTGTTATTTTTTTAAAATTAATTAATATATAATATATATCTTCTGGGTACAGGTGATAATTTAATACATTTTTTACATTTATAAAGATCAGGTTAGTATAATTTGGATTCTAAGACTTAAATATTTGTCTTTTATTTATGCTAACCATATTTAAATTATTCTCCTCTAGCTCTTTTGAAATATACAAGAGATTACTGTAAAGAGTAGCAACTTCACTGATCTATCAAATTCTAGGTCTTATTTCTTCAGTCAAACTGCATATTTATACCCATTAATCAACTTCTCCTCATTGTCCCTCTCCCTTGCCCTTCACAGCCTCTGGTAATCACCGCTACTCTCTGTCTTTATGAGATAACTTTTTTAACTTTCGCATGTGAGTGAGAACATGTGATATTCGTCTTGATATGTTTGGCCTATTTTAATGACCTCAATTTCTATCCACGTTGCTGCAAATGACAGAATTTCATTCTTTCTTATGGCTAAAAAATATTCCATTGTGTATATATACCATATTTCCTTTATTCATTCATACATTCATGGACACATAAGTTGATTTCATATGCTGGCCATTGTGAATATTGCTGGAATAAACATGGGAGAGCAGGTATCCTTGATATACTGATTTTCCCCTTTTTTTTTCTTGGATATATACCAAATAGTGGAATTGCTGGATCATATGGGAGTTCTACTTTTAGTTTTTTGAGGAACGTTCATATTATTTTCCTTACTGACTGTACCAATTTACATTTCCATCAACAGTTTACAAGGGTTCTCCTTTCTCCACATCCTCACCAGCATCTGTTATTGTCTTTTTTTAACCCATTTTAACCAATATGAAATGATATTTTATTATAATTATTTCTCTGATGATTAGTGATATTGAACATTTTTTCATATATTTGGTCACTTGTGTGTCTTCTATTGAGAACTGTCTACCCAGATTCTAAGCCCAATTTTAGATGGATTATTTTTTTTTTCCAAATAGAGTTGTATCTTTTCCTTATGTATTCTGGTTATTAATCCTTTATCAGATGAATAATTTGCAAATATTTTCTCCCATTCTATGGGTTGTCTCTTCACTTTGTTGACTGTTTTCTTTGCTGCAAAGAACATTGTTAATTTGATATAATATTATTTATCATTTTTGCTTTGGTGGCCTATGCTTTTAAGGTCTTACACAAAATTTTCTTGCACAGACCAATCTCATAAGCATTTCCCAGTGTTTTATTCTATAAGTTAAATAGATTTGAGTCATAGATTTAAGTTTTTAATTAATCTTGATTCAATTTTTTATATGGTGAGAGATAGGAATCTAGTTCCATTCTTCTGTATATGGTTACTCAGTTTTCCCAGCAACATTTATTGAATGAATTATCTTTACCCCAGTGTTTGTTTTTGGTACTTTTGTCAAAAAATAAGTTGGCCATAATGCCCAGTATCTGGGCTCTCTGTTCTTTCCCATTGCTTTATTTATCTATTGTTAGATACATGCTTGCACCATGCTTATTTAGTTACTATAGCTGTAGTATATTTTGAAGTCAGGTGGTATGATGTCCGCAGCTTTTTTCTTTTTGCTCAGAATTGTATATATGGCTCTTTTTTGTAGTTCTATATAACTTTTAGAATTGCTTTTACATTTCTGTGAAGAATGACATTGGTATTTTGATAGAGATTGTATTGAATCTATAAATTCTTTGGGCAATATTTTCATTTTAACAATATTAATTCTTTCAATCTATGGGCATGGAATATTTTTTCAATTTTTTTATGTGTCCTCTTCAATGTCTTCCATCAATGTTTTATTGTTTTTCTTATATAGCTCTTTCACTTCTTTGATTAAATTGATACATAAATATTTTATATTCTTTTTTTAAATTGCATTTTAGGTTTTGGGGTACATGTGAAGAACATGCAAGATTGTTGCATAGGTACACACACGGCAGTGTGATTTGCTGCCTTCCTCTTAGTAGCTATCCCAAACGGGATTGTTTTTCTTATGTCATTTTCAGATTGTTTGCTGCTGATGTATATAAATGCTACTACCTTCTGGAGGTTCATTTTGTATCCTGTAACTTTACTAAATTTATTTATCGTATTTAACAGTTTTTTTTTTAATGAAGGTATTTCTAAGCACTACAATTTGTTATCTGAGTACAAAGCTAATTGTACTCCTTCCTTTCCAATTTGCATGCCCTTTATTTCTTTCTCTTGTCTAATTGCTGTGGCCAGGGCTTCCAGTGTCATGTTGAATAAAAGTGGTGAAAGTGGGCATCCTTGTCTTGTTCCTGCTCTTAGAGGAAAGACTCATTTTTTCCCTGTTTGCTACAATGTTCATTGTGGGTTTGTCATATATAGCCTGTATTATTTTTAGGTATTTTCCTTTTATAACAAGTTTGTCAAAGGGTTTAAATCATAAAGGAATGTTGAATTTTATTGAATGCTTTTTCAGCATCTATTGATATATGATTTTTGTTCTTGCTTCTATTAACACAATCTATCATGTTTATTGATTTGCATGTGTTGCTTTCATCACTTGCTTTCCTGGGATTAATCCCACTGGTTCATGGTGAATGATCTTTTTAATGTGTTAAGTCATATTTACTCATATTTTGTTGAGGATTTTGGAACTATATTCATTAAGGATATTGGCCTGTAGTTTTCTTTTTTGGTTATGTTTTTGTCTGGTTTTGGATCAGACTTTGCATAACAAGTTTGAAAGCATTATCTTCTTTAATTTTTTGAAGAGTTTGAGTAGAATTGTTATTAATTCTCCTTTAAATGTTTGGTAGAATTCAACAGTGAAGCCATCATGTCTTGGGTTTTTCTTTGATGAGATACTTTTTATTACAGCTTTAATCTTGTTACAAATTATTTGTTGAGGTTTTCTATTTTGTCAAAGTTCAATTTTGGTAGGTTGTATGTGTCCAGCAATTTACCCATCTCTTCATGTTTTCCAATTTGTTGACATGTAAATGTTCATAATGGTCTCTACTGATCTTTGTGTTCTGTGGTCTGAATTGTCTTCTTCTTCATTATTGATTTTATTTATTTGGATTGTCCTTTTTTCTTTAGTCTACTTAAAGGTTTGTTGGTTGTGTTTATATTTTCAAAAAACCAGCTTATTTAGTTGGTCTTGTTTCTGTTTTATTTTCTTTTATAAGGTATCAATTTTACCTGTTTCTGCTCTTATCTTTATTATTGGTCTCCTTCTACTAATTATGCATTTGCTTTGTTCTTGCTTTTCTAGTTTCTTGAGGTGAATCATTTGGTTGTTTATGTGAAGTCTTTTTACAGTTTTCTTATAAATGCTGATGTAAACTTCTTTGAAGTGTATTTCTATAAACTTTCCTCTTAGTACTGCTTTTGCTATATTGTATACAATTTGCTATATATATTGTATTTCCACTTTGATTTGTTTAACATTTTTTTAAATTGCCCTTTTAATTTCTTCACTGACCTATTGCTACTTTTGGAGCATGTTGTTTAACTTCAAGGTGTTTGTGTATTTTCCAAGTTCCCCTTGTTAATGATTTCTAAATGTATTCACTGTGGTCAGAAAAGATCATTCATACGATTTCTACCTTTTTAAATTTGTTAAGACTTACTCTGTGGCCTGTGATATGATCTATTCAAGAAAATGCTTCATGTGCTGATGAAAAGAATGTGTATTGTGCAGCAGTTGATTGAAATGTTCTATAAATGCCCACTAGGCCTATTTGATACAGTGTGTAGTTTAATTCCAATATTTCTTTGTTAATTTTTGTCTGCATTATCTTCTCATTACTGAGAGTGCAGTGTTGAAGTCTCCTGTGATTATTGTATTGTAATCTATCTCTTCTTTTAGATCTATTAATATTTGCTTTATATACCTGGGCACTCTGGTGTTGGGTATATGGATACTTAAAATTGTTATGTCCGCTTGCTAAACTGAGCCCCTTATCATTACATAGTGATCTTTTTGTGTGTTTTTAAAGTTTTTGGTTTGCATTCTATATTATGTGATATAAGAATAGCTACTCCTGCTATTTTTTGGTTTCCAGATGTGTGGAATATTTTTTCCACCCCTTCAATTTCAGTCTAAACGTGTCTGTATATGTGAAGTTTTTCTTTCTTTCTTTCTCTTTCTTTTTCTTTCTTTCTGTTTCTTTTTTTCTTTCTTTCTTTTTCTTTCCTCTTTCTCTCTTTCTCTCTTTCTTTCTTTTCTTTCTTTCTTCTTTCTTTCTTTTTTTTGAATCTACATCATATAGTTGGGACTTGTTTCTTTATTCATTCAGCCACTCTATGCCTTTTAATTGAAGAACTGAATCCTTTTACATTCAGTATTATTAATGATAAGTAAGGGCTTACTACTTCCACGTTGTTCTTTGTTTACTGTTATTTTGTAACTTCTCTCTTCTTCTTTTCTTACTGTGTTTTCTGTGGTTAGCTGATTTTCTCTGATAGTACGTTTTAATGTGTTGCTTTTGATTTTTAATGAATCTATTACATGTTTTTTCATTGCAGTTACCATGTGGCTTACAAGAAACATCATACAGATATTACAGATACAACAAGTTACTTTAAATAAAGATGCCATCTTAGATTACAAAAAGAATGAAAACAAATACTCTACACCAACTTTATTTTATTGCACTTTGACTTTACGTTGTGTTAATTCATGTCTTTTAATGTTGCCTATCTCTTCACAGGTTGCTATTGCTATTACTATTCTTGATAGAGTTGTCTTTGGGCTCTATACTAGAGTTACATTTGAATTGGATACCGCAATTACAATATTAGAGAATTCTGGGTTAGTTCATTTACTTAATTTTACCAGTGTGTTTTGTACCTTCAAACGTTTTCTCTTCAATGTTGGTGGGGTTTTTTTTTTTTCTTCAGATTTTTTTCAGATGAAAGAACTCACTTTTGCAATTCTTATAAAAAAAACTCTAGTGTTGGCAATTTTTTTCAGCTTTTGTTTGTCCGGGAAAGACTTTCGCTTTCATATGTAAAAGATACGTTTGTTGGATAAAATATTTTTAAATGACAGTTTATTTCTTTCAGTACATGGAGAATGTCTTCCCACACGTTGTTGGTCTTGTGGTTTTTATTAAGATGTCTGCTCCCTGATGAATTAGAGCTCTTTTACAACTTGTTTCCTTCTTACTCTTACTCCTTTTAGAATCCTCTCCTTGTTTTGACCTTTGAGAGTTTGGTCAATTCCTACCTTGAAGTAGTCTTACTTGGGTCAAGTTATGTAGTGTTCTCTAACCTTCTTGTACCTAAATATTTGTCTGTTTTACAAATTTTGGAAAGTTTTCTGTTTAAATAAACTTTCTACTTTTTGTTTTTGCTCAGCTTTTTTTTTTTAAAGCAATATTTCTTAGATTTGATCTTTTGAGGTAGTTTTCTATATCTTGTAGGTGAGCTTTGTTCCTTTTCATTCTTTTTTTCTTTTTTCTCCTCTTATAGGTATTACTGAATAGCCTGTCTTCATGCTACTGTTTCACTGATCCATTCTGCTGGTGAGAACCTCTAATATATTTCTCAGTTCAGCAAATGTTTTTCTTAGTTAGATTTGTTTGATTTTTAAAATTATTTCAGTCTCTTAGTTAAATATGTCTAATAAATGTATGGACTGCTTTTCTTTGTTTTCTTGGAAATCACTGAGGTTCCTTAAAACTGCTATTTAGAATTTTATTAAGAGCATTCACATATCATTGTCCTAGTGTAGTCAGTCACTGGTTCCCTGCTTTGTGCATTTGAAGAGTTCATGGTTTCTTGTTTTTTGTCTTTTCCTTGTAGATGTACATCTATATATTTGTACTGAAGATTTATTTATTCTAGTCTTGCTGGGTTTTGTTTGTCTGTTTTTGGTTTTATTTATTTTTTGAGACAGAGTCTCGCTTTATAGCCCAGGCTGAAGTGCCGTGCCACCATCTTGGCTCACTGCAACCTCCCCCTCCTGGTCTCAAGCAGTTCTCTGCCTCAGCCTCCCAAGTAGCTGGGATTACAGGCACCAGCTACTACACCTGGCTAACTTTTGTATTTTTAGTAGAGATGGGATTTCACCATCTTGGCCAGGCTGCTCTTGAACTCCTGACCTCGTGATCCCCCCACTTTGTCCTCAAAAAGTGCTGGCATTACAGGCATAAGCCACCATGCACAGCCTTTTTGTTGTTGTTGTTGTAGGATATGTTTGCTTAGTTTTTTGTTTTGTTTTGTAATTTGCCTGTTGATGTTTTTATTTTTACCCCAACTAGGTCACTGCCTCCTTTTCAGCACTTGATGGCCTTTAAGTCTAGGTTTGTCTCAATTCTAGTAAACAATCACGTTGAAGGTCAGAATGGAAAGTCCCCAAAGTGGGTATTCCAATAGTGTGGGAAGGCTGGCTACAGGTGTGTGTTCAGGGGACCTGTGGAACAAACCTTCTACAATGTGATACTTCTGAACAGCCACTCTGATTCGTCAACACCTTTGACAGAGTTAGAGAGCAAAGTTTCTGCAGCAGGTGACTGTAGTCCTACCGCCCTTCTTTGTTTAGGTGATTCTCAAGGTTATTCCTCCCTTCAGACACTGCTGGTGATTTCTTTGGGTTGAAGCAAGGACAGATCTCCTGCCAGGGAATGATGGGGAAGCTGGCAGTCCATCTTAATCTCATTTTTCCCTCTCTAAAAATCATGAGTTATAACATTCTCATGGACTTGATGTGGGGCATTTTCAGTGTGGGGGCATCATAAATATGGAAGTTTGATTCTCTTTCCATGGGCTTTGAGTCTTTTCACTTCCCTTTGGTTCTGGAAACTGTTTTATCCTCTTATTTGAGTTCTGGGATATTGCTGGTGATAATCTTAGCATTACATATTTGTTTTTTGTTTTCTGTGGGGGAGATTTAAGCCAGCTTGCTTCTTTGTCACTATTTCTGAACCAGAAGTCTTTCCAACAAGTAACTGTTGGATGTCTTTTTTAGATGCCTATCAAGTTCTGATTTGAGTTAAATGTGGGATATGCAGTAAATATATAGTTTTCTAGAGAAAGTAAGTTAATTTATAACTTCAAATGGAGAACAAGAATGCTCAATTCAGTGTTATTGCCAAATGTGTTCATATTCTGTCCATATATTTCTCAGTGAATAAAGATAATGTAGTTCTGAGGCCTGAAAAAAATCTTACTTACAATCTCTTACCAAGTCTTTGTTCTATCTTGGTATTCCATTTGTTTCCTTACTGCTAAGAGAAAGATGTTACTATACACCTCTAAGAGATGCTATAAGAATCTGTCTCTAATAATTAAACAATTAGAAAACATGCCCATTTTTTTGTTTTACAAGAGACATGTAAGATGATAAATGTTGTGTGTTATATAAACTCTGTCTAAAATTGAGGTTCATGAATACCTTGAATACATATCTGAGAAACTGTGTTAGGACAGTGATGATTCATGCAATACTAAGGAAAATTTTATTCATTGATATTAACTTTTGGAATAATTTAAAGCAGAATTGATCCATACTTATAATTACTTAGGAATATTTCTCAAAACTGTGAATGAATATTTGCATACATAATTAGAAGTGAGAAAATTACTAATGATTTCTGTATTAGTTTCCTCTAGACAATGAGGGAGGATGTAGATAGTTATTAATACTTTTGTGAATCAAAGTAAATTAATTACAAATCTATTTTTGAGTACCTGAAGATACAGTTAAATTTCAGTGACTAGCCAGTTGGTTCTTTTGGTAATTCTGCTCTTTGTTATGATCTGTTAAATGTATATTTTCTACACAGTTTCTTTAACATGGTAAAAGTAAAAGAAAGCTCCTCCATAATAAATACACTTTCAGTTCCCTAAAGTAAATAGTAGCTTTCATCAAAATGCTTGAGAGAGGACTGTGCAAACATTTTCCACTGAATATTTAAGCAAGAGACAATAGACTTGTCATTATCATTGGATTAGTCCGTTTTCATGCTGCTGATAAAGACATACCTGAAACTGGGAACCAAACAAGGCTTAATTGGACTTACAGTTCCACCTGGCTAGGAGGCCTCAGAATTATGGCGGGAAGTAAAAGACTATTCTTACATGGCAACAGCAAGAGAAAATGAGACAGAAGTAAAAGCAGAAACCCCCGATAAACCCATCAGATCTTGTGAGACTTATTCACTATCACAGGAATAGCTTGGGAAAGACTGGCCTCCATGATTTAATTACCCCCTGGGTCCCTCCCACAACACATGGGAGTTGTGGGAGGTACAATTCAAGTTAAGATTTCAGTGGGGACACAACCAAATCATATTAAATATCATCATATGTTTTTGGCTGTAGTCATTTTTTCATAGCTTTTGTGCTTATTTCACTATCATTATTTTTTCCAACTGAGTTTGTGAAAAAGAAAAAAGAAGAAAGAAGCTCTAGTCACTTAACTTTAGGTTAATATAATTTGGTAACTTACTAGTAGTTAAGCTTCATGCAGTCTGTGAAGGTTATTCAATGTGAACATACAAATGGCATGCTAGCAAGAGTTCTTGTAAAATAAAGTGAACAAGATCTACCCATGCCTCCACCCTGAAGAAGTGAGTATATCTAGGAAACAAGAATTCAACCTTGAAAGTGAAAAATGTATTTACTGATTGTGACCAAATAAATTTGCCACACTATTCCTCTTTTTAACATCCTATTTAGTGTAAAATTTTAAGGCCATTTAATTGATGGGTTTCACTAAAAATATAAATCATTTTTGGTTTAAAATATTGGACTTAGAATGCTACTGGTGTCCAGGTATTCTGATTTTTCAGCTTTCAACGTCTCCCAGTTGTGAGTGATTACCGAATCAGTGACTTTCATAAAGCCTAAAATTCTCATATCATAAAGTCTGAAATGCTCACAAAACAGGAAAAGAACTTAGGATTACCTCTTTGCTGCCTTAACTGTCACTCAGTTCCTCCATTTCTTCACAATGGCTCCACATAGATTGATTTTATAAACTGAAATTCTTGGAAGTTTCATTTGAAGAAGTAATTCTGCTGATTCCAAAATGTTGAAAACTACAGTTATAAACTACTGGGAGATTACTTACTCAGCAATTTTGATGTTCTGCCAGAATCCAAAGACTAGAACCTTCAGACCTTGTTGACAGGTGTGACTACCAGGTCAGAACAGTAGGGGATCAGGAACTCACATAGGCAATCATTTGCTGCAGAGCAGGAAGGCATAAAATGTTAGAGCAAAATAAAATCCTACTTTCTAGGCAAGGAGGTGAAGTTCCATCAGTTGGAGCACTATGAAATGGAATTGACTTTGTTCTTATGTTCCAGTTAGATTGGTCCCAGGATGTGGGTTTTTTGATTTTATAAGCACAAGTTGATTAAGGTCTGTTCTTGGTTGCAGAGCTGATGATAATGTGCTCTTATTTGATAAACAAGTTCTCCTAATGTGCTGTGCCATTTTGTTAAGTATTTAAACATATTATGGGTTGCAGCGTATGGTTTAGATTGGTGGTACTCCAACTGTTGTGTACATTGAAATCAGCTGGAGGACTTGTTAAAAGGCAGACTTGCTGGGTTCCACCTCCAGTTTCTGATTCAGAAACTGGAGTCTGGAGTATGGTCCAAGATTGCATTTCTGAGTTACCAGTGATGCTTCTGCTGCTCTTCTAGGAATCACACTTTAAGAATGCATCACTGGTTTAGAAATGACAGGAATTCACTTTTTATTCAAATGACTTCTATATGCCAGGGTAAAATATTTTTCTTTCCTAAATGACTTTTTTTTCCTGCCTTAATCTCTATTCCCCCATCCTTTTCTGTGGAAACTCTTAACACAATGACATGTGAAATTTGTGCCAAGATCAAAATTTAATCTTATAAAAAGGTATCTATAAAAATCCTACAACTAATAATAATGAAAAAAGTGAAACCTTTTTTTCTAAAATCAGGACTAAGGCAAGTCTGCCACTGTCATCACTCATATTTACATTATATTGAAAGTCTTAGCCATCAAAATAAGCTCTGAAAAATAAAAATAAAGGATGAAGATTGGGGAATAAAATCAACATACTGTCTCTTTTTTCCAGGAAACATGGCTGTATAAGTAAAAACTTTGAAGAATTCACTGTAAGTAACAAATATGTTTAGAAAAGTTATAGACTACAGTATCTAATTTAAAAGTCCTTTGTATTTCTACAAACTCGTAATAAATAATTAGAATTTAAATGTTATTAAAAAGTACTATTATAATAGTATTCTCTAAAATGAAATACTTCAATATAATCCAACAAACATTTGAATGACCTATATACTGAGAAGTAAAAAATATTTATTAAAAAATGAATGTCATATATAAAAGGAGATATTATTCAACTACTGGATTGGAAGTCTAATATTGTCAGTATTCAAAAGAATCCATAGATTTAATGTAATCACAATCAAATTTCTAGAATTATTTTGGTAGATATTAATAAACTATTCCTAATACATATGTATATATAGAGAGAGCAATGGGATGAGATAAATGAAAAGGAATGAGAATAGACAAAATAATTTTGAGGAAAAAACCCCACAGAATTGGAGGACTCACACCACCCAATTTCATGACATATCATAAAGATATAGTAATCATGGCAGTAGGTATGGTTAAAGCATGTATACATTGAGCCAAATGTGATAGCTTGCAAATATAATCCCAGCTACTCAGGATGCTGAAAGAATCACTTGAGCCCAGGAGTTTGAGACTGGCCTATACAACATAGCAAGATCCCATATCAAAAAATAGTAAGTAAATACTAAAAAGAATAGGCATATCAGTTAGTGGAACTAAATAGAGAAAGAAAAACCTGCCCTATACAAATACAGCCAGCTGAACATGAACAAACATAGACTGATCCTATCAGAAATGCTAAGAGAACCCTACACCCAGAAATGATAAAACAGTAACTACCATCGTATAAAAAACAACATGAAAATATAAAAGCCAGTGGTTAGTCAAACACACAACAAGAAAGAAAAAAAAAATTTATGTTACCACTATAGACTAACACAAAACTACAAGGATAAGCAATAAGAGAGAAAGAGAAGAACAAATGATATGCAAAACAACCAGAAATCAATTTTAATGGCAGAAATTAATAACCTTGAATAATAACCTTGAATGTAAATTGTTTTGAATTTCCACTTAGAAGATACAGACTAATAGAATAGATTGTTAAAAAGTTCCCAGCCATATGCCATCAACAAGAACCTCATCTCATCTGTAAAGACAAATACAGACTGAAAGTAAAGGGATGGAAAAAGATATTCTATGCAAATGGAAACCAAAAGTGAGCAGGAGTAGCTATATTTATAACAGATAAAACAGACTTTAAGTCAAAAACAGTAAAGGGATGGAAGAATGTCACTATATAATGGTAAAGGGATCAATTCAGTAAGAGGATACAGCAGTTCTAAACATATGTGCATCCAACACCAGAGCATCCCTATATACAAAGCAAATATAACTATTTCTAAAGGGAGAAATAATACTGCAATAAAATAGCAGTTAAGGAGCTTAACATCCCCACTCATAGCATTACACAGATTATCTGGATAGAAAGTTAACAAAGAAAAAGTGGATTTAAACTGTACATTAGACCAAATGGACCTAATAGATACTTATAGAACATTTAATCTAACAGATACAGAACTCACATTCACAATCTTCTCATCAGCACCTATAAATATCACCCAGGATAAATCATATGTTACATTACAAAACAAGTCTCACAAATTTTTATTTTTATTATTTTTAACTTTTATTTTAAGTTCAAAGGTACATGGGCAGGTTTGTTACATAGGTAAACTTGTGCTATGAGGATTTGTATACAGATTATTAGTTTTTTTTCACCCAGGTATTAAGCCTAGTAACTATTGGCTGTTTCTCCTGATCCTCTCCCCTCCTCCCACCCTCTACCTTCCACCCTCCGATAGGTCCTAGTGTCTGTGGTTTCCCTCTATGTGTCCACGTGTTCTCATCATTTAGTGCTAACTTACAGCTGAGAGCAAGTGGTATTTGGTTTTCTGTTTCTGCATTTGGTTTGCTAAAAATAGTGCCCTCTCGCTCTACCCATGTTCATATAAAGGACATAATATCATTCTTTTTTATGGATGCATAGAATTCACGTCTTTATCCAGTCTATCATTGATGGACATTTATGTTGATTCCATGCCGTTGCTATTGTGAATCATGCTGCAGTGAACATATGTGTGCATGTGTCTTTATGGTAGAACAATTCATATTCTTTTGGGTATATACCCAGCAATGGGAATGCTGGGTCGAATGGTAGTTCTACTTTTAAGTCTTTGAGAAACATCGCGCTGTTTTCCACAGTGACTGAAATAATTTACATTGCCATCAACAGTGTATAAGCTTTCCTTTTTCTCCACCACCTCACCAGCACATATTATTTTTGGACTGTTTTGTAATAGCTATTTTAACTGATATGAGATGGTATCTCACTATGGCTTTGATTCACATTTCTCTAATGATCAGTAATGTTAAACTTTTTTTCATATGCCTATTGACTGCACATATGTCTTCCTTTGATCCAGCACCTATAAGCAACATAAACGAGTTTACAAGATAAAAACAGCTCCATATAAAAGTGGGCAAGGGACATAGACAAATATTTCAAAATTGAAATGATAGTAAATATCTTCTCAAAATACAATGAAATAAAGCTATAAATCAATAACAAGAACTTGGCAAACTGTACAAGTACATGGAAATAAACAAGATGCTTTTGAATGGCCATTAGGCTAAGGAAAAAATGAAAAAGTAAATAAAAAAATTTATTGAAACTAAAATAAAAACACAGCATACAAAAAACCTATGGGATATTGCAAAAGCAGTGCTAAGAGGGAAGTTTATAGCAGTAAACACCTACATCAAAAAAGAAAGATTTCAAATAAACAATTTAATGATGCACCTCTAGGAAGTAGGAAAGCAAGAACAGATCAAACCCAAAATTAGTAGAAGAAAGGAAATAATAAAAATCAGAGTAGAACTAAACAAAATACAGACAAAACATAACACAAAGGATCAATGAAATTAAAAGTTGGTGTTTGAAAAGATAACCATTTGCTAAACTAACAAAAAAGAGAGAAGACCCAAATAAATTCAGAAATGAAGTAGGAGGTGTTACAACTGATAACACAGACTGATACATCTAAAAATATGATGAACAACTATATACTTAACAAACTGGAAACCTAGAATAAATGTATAAATTCCTGGACATATACAACCTACTAAAATTGAGTAAGAAACAGAAAACCTCTGAACAGACCAATAATGAGTAATGGGATTGAATTAGTAATTAAAAGTCTTCCAACAAATAAAAGTCCAGGATCAGAGAGCTTCACTGCTGATTTGTACCAAAGTTTCAATGATGGACTAACAACAAATCTCCTTAAATTGTTCCAAAAAATTAAATAGGAGAGAATTATCCCTAACTCATTTTATGAGGCCAGAATTACCTTAACACCAAAACCAAATGACATAACAAAAAAGAGAACTGAAAGCCAATATCCCTAATGACTATAGATACAAAACTCTCAACAAAATACTAGAAAAATGAATCCAACAGCACACTCAACATAATACCCCATGATTAAGTGGGATTCATTCAAGTTTCATACTCTAATCAATAAATATGATACATAATATCAACAGAATGAAGAAAAAAGTGAGCCTCTCAGTAGACATACAAAAAGCACTTGATAAAATATAACATCTTTCCATTATGAAACTCTCAACAAACTAAGCACAGAAAGAACATAGCTCAACATAATAAAGGCTATATAGGACAAATCCACTGTTAACATGATACCGAATGAGGAAGAGCTGAAAGTCTTTATCTGAGAATGAAACAAAACAGGATACCCATTTTCAGTACTTTAATTCAACAAAGTACTGGAAGTCCTAGCCAAAGCAATCAGGCAAAAGAATAAAATAAATGGCATTCAAATTAGAAAAAAAATTGAACTTTCCCTTTTTACTGATAATATGGTCTTACATCTGCAAAATCCTAATGACTCAGTAAAGTTTCAGGATGCAAAGTCGACATACAAAATTTGTTACTGTAGAGAGTAAAGAGATAGACACCTGAGGCAGGTAAGAGTATATGAGAGGGTGAGGGCATGAAGGGAGGCTTTTCAATAGGTACAAACATACAGTTAGATAGAAAACAAATATTTTAATGTTTGATAGCAGAGTAGGATGACTATAGTTAGCAACAACATACTGCGTATTTCAAAGTAGCTAGAAAAAAGAACTTGAATGCTCTGAAAAAATAAAAACAAAAAGTACTTAAGGTGATGCATACCCCAAATACCCTGACTTGATCATTCCAATTCTAAGTATGTAACAAAAATCACATGTACCACATAAATGTGTAAAATATTATGAATTAAAAAAATCTTCCAAGAAGGTACAGCAGTGGAAAATAGTTAGCTGCTAGTGGCTAATGAGAAGAGAAGGGAAGTAGATGTGGTTAAAATTGGGCAACATGAATTACCTTTTAGTGCTGAAACTCTTCTGTACCTTTACTATATCAGTGTCTGTTGATGATGATATTATAGTATAATTTGCAAGATGAAATCATTTGGGAAACTGGGAAGATGGAGCAAAATGACTCTCTGTACTACATTTTATACATGTACATGTGAATATGCAGTTATCTCAAAATGAAATGGTTAATTGAAGATAGCAGTTGTATTTCTATGCACAATTAATCCCAAAACAATACAGAATACAATTTAATTCACAACAGCAAGAAGAAATATGTAGTAACAAAATTAACAAAAAGTACAAGAGAATTTATTGCTTATACACTGAAAGTGACAGAATACTGTTGAGGTAAATAAAAGAATACTTACATAAATGAAGGAATATTTTGTATTCACGGGTTGTAGGACTCAATATTGTCAATACGGCAATTGTTCCCAAATTTATCTGTAAATTCAACATAATACCTATCAAAATTCTGGCAGACATTTTTATAGAAATTATAAGCTGATCCAAATACTTATATGAAAATATGAAATGTCTGGAATAACCATTTTTTTAAAGTTGGAGGACTTCCACTCAACACTCGACTCTTTAAAGAGTTGTAGTTATCAAGAGAGTATGGTACTAGCATAAGACTAGACATGCAGATCAAGATACCTATACTGATTAAAGTGAGAGTACAAAAAGAAATCATTATATTTATGGTCTATTGATTTTCAACAAATGATACAATTCAACCCCCTGGAAATCACACACTTTTCAAATAAAGATGCTGAAAATGGGATATTCAGGAACAAATAATAAATGGTATACAACAACTGTGTGATTCACAGTCTTTTCAGTCACACAGAGAAAGTTTAAAACTTGATTTAGTATTTAATAATAAAGTCAATACATTTCAATAGCTTTGTATCATAAATATATTATTTGGCTATAACATAATTGAAATAGACAACATTTCTGTATGTTTACATGTTAAGAAACAATATTTCCAAATAATCTCTGAATAAATTGGAAAAGGAAAATAATAAAAAAAGAATTATTAAAATGCTACTTATAGAAAATTGAATACAGTTAAATTAGTATCTTGAGTGAAAGTCTGGAGACTCAAAAATCTTATGTAAAAAAAAAAAATCAATGGATGAATTATCTATTTTGACTCAGAAAAAGACCGAAAGAAAACATGGATAAAATAGAAGGAATAAAGTGATTAAAACTGAAAATATTAATTACATACAAAACAAATGTATAAGCGTGAAAATGAAAAAAAGCAATAGTAGTTTCTTTTAAAAGCTTCATAAATTTTCAATCTTCTTAAAAATTGACTAAGAATATAAAAAAGAGGACTGGAGATGAAATAGAATTAAAAATTATGTATGAATACAGATGTGGCAAACATTAAAAAGATAAGAAAATTTGCTTCAATATGTTTGAACTTTTATGTAAAATTAACAAATAAAACAGATGTAATTAACATATGTAATAAAGAACCACCATAAAAAACAAAATATGACTAGACATAGTTATTGAAGAAATTATTTAAACTCTTTCCACAAGGAGAACTCTAGACACAAAGGGTATTATTAAACAATTATTAGTATATTTATTCTGGCAAATTATTCTACTTTCACAAAACTACTCTTGAATGTAGAAAGGAATGAAAACTTATTAACACATTTATCTTTAAACTTGCTTAAATTTGATTCCAAAAACCTGATGAGGAGAATTCTAAAAGGAAATTTACTGGGAAATCTCACTTATGGATATAGACACAAATATACTTAACAAAATTTTAATCAACTGAATGCAATAATATATAACAAACATAATTTACCATTATCAATATATTAATAGTTTAACTTATGAATGAAAGTTGTTTAATGGTAAATTAACTGAGTAAAACAATTTATTTTATTAGCTTCAGTGAAAGCAATTAAGTTCTATATCCTCTTATAATAAAACCTGTAGCTAAATATTAATAAAGTAGTAATAAAAAGAACATTATTAACCTATTTAAAGGTATCCACAAAAACCTATAGCAAATATCTTGTTTAAAGATTAAATGTTAGAAAATAGTTCTGAAATCAGAAATGAAACAAAGTCACCTCCTTTAACCACTTTTCTCTGTATTTATACTGAGGATCCTAGGCGACTTTGTTGGGCAAGACAAAGGAAAAAAAACTCATTGCTTACAGATTCTTATTTCAAAATAATTGTAAAACATGCTGTAAAATATTCAAGCATATGTTAATATACTGATAATATTAACAAAACAATGAAAATTAAAGATGGAATAATGTACCAGACCCACCATGTATTCGTACGGTGGTAGAATCAGACCATCTTTGATTGCAGACCCGGCTTTAATGCTCACTGGCTCTTACAGGTTCTCTTTCTTATTGTTCCCTTCCTCGGCTGTAAGTTATAGATAACACGTTTGCCTTGAAAAGTTGTTTCAATGATAAAATAATATAATGCACACCATGCACCTTATTCACAATATATAATTATTTATTTGACTAATATTATTAGTATTAATTGCAGGTTTTTCTTGGTTTCCTTTGCCACAATTCAACCACCTGGGTAAAATATTTCATTTAAATGTAAATGTCCATACTGTAATTTCCACGTTTGTAAATCTCAGAAATAAAACAAATTTTAAAGTAAAATAAATATTTGTTTTCCTTTACCTATGAATATAGTTCAGAAATTATGATTGATTTTTACCATTTTTCAGAAAACATAATTGGTGACAAAAGTGCTAATTTTTGTATTTGCTTCAATATTGGGTAGAACGTGCAACTGTAAATGTAAAAGGATAGATGACTTATTTCCTATCCTGTCTGTCTTTCCTCCTGCCTACTCAAGAGATTGTTCTAATTTCAGTCTGCTAGTGCAGCTGTTCAGCTGGCCAAATTCCTTAGTATACAGATGGGCATGTGGAACCTAATCCAGGCATCCCTTAAATTGCCACCAGTACATATTTTTTTTTTGCAGCCAAGTTTCTAAACAGCTCAACTCACACCCCTCCTTCATGCTCATCTGTCTTGGTCATTGTGTTTGCTATAATACTTCTGCTGTATCATCTTTTAACCTCCATATTGCTCATAGCTGGTTATCTTCACTTTCACTCCATCATAGTTATATACCCCTGTTCTATGGCCATAACCTCCAACCATATGGGATCTTTTCTGCCTCCTTCTGTAGGAGATACTCTCACTTGGCTTTATAATCCAAAGTAATACTGGAGAAATAAAATCAATTTGGAAAAATTTGCAGTGAGCTAAACCATACCAAAATGTCTTGTTTTGGGGCATAAATGTAGGTTAAGTATGGCCCTAAATCAAATGTATGCACAGGTTGGTGCATCCCAAAATCAGTAACACTAAAAGTCTAACACAAATTTTCCCTTCCAGTCATAGTCATTGTAGTCTGTAACTGACTTTGACATCTTCTCGCTTACCCTACCCTTTAGGGAAAGGGAGGTAAGATAAATAAAGATGGCCAATTAAATGACCCATTCATTCTAAAGCCTATACTCTTACACTACTTCAGGAGATGGTTGCATTTGCAGTGGCAGATCTTTCTATTTTTGAAGAGAAATCTGCTATTATATGTGAAATATCCTAATGTTTTAATGTTTATAAGTTATTAAGAGTCTTTGAATCTTACAGCAAGCCCAATAAAAAGACACACAAGGACTAAGTCTGATAAGTGGACTACCAATTTGAAGCCTCTATTTCAGGAACTGATTTAAGGACAAAGTCTGTTTTCTACCCTCCCATCTCAAGGGACATTTAAGCTTCCATGATTGAGTTTTGTTTGTATTTTAAGTTCAAAAATATAAACATGTAACAGTTATATCTCCGTATTTCCTTTAAAAGGTTTAAGGATGGGTGAGATTACTTTTGTTTAGGCTGGTGATGACTTTAGACTCCTTAAGGTTTATCATCAGTTTGTACTAAAAATCCTTGGAATGCTGTTTGCAACATTAATGTTTTATGTAAGTTTGAAAAATGATCCATTTCTGGTTGCTAGGTTTCACTAGTAGTATTGTTGTTTTCTGGTATAAGTCAGTTCCTGAAACATAATTCCTTTTGTTAAGCCCTTGAAGATGTGACAGCAGTACAAATTATATTATGCTTTAAGGCATTCCAAACCTGTGCGATGAGAAAAATGCCCTGGTAAGAAGGAACAAATACAAATGAAGCAGTGTATATTCACTGGTTTCACAGATTCATAGATGTTCCTCACTGCACAAAAGAAGGGCTCATGATTTCTCAATTCAGGTATATTCTAAATTAAACTGCTACACCTAAGGCAAAATAGCAACCACTGATATAATTCAAGGAAAAGTCTTTGAGGAAATTCATTGATTGGCAGGTGTAAGAACTTTTGATGGGTCTCCCACTTCATTTAGTTCAAAAAGGAAGGATCTCAAAGTGACTGAATAAAAACCTAATATTAGTCAATCATGGGATGTCTGAAATATGCAGTGCAGTAGAAGAAGCCAAGTCTGACAGGCCACTTTTATTATTATTTTTTTAATTTAAGAAAAATTTTATTCTTTAGAATATAATAACCTAAATAAAATATTAGATGAAGATATTAACTTTATGGTTAATGTGTTTGGGGAGATTTTATGCTACTTTCTTATGACTACCATTCATGTAGACTTACAATTTTAAAAGTTCATTATCATCTCTACCTCTAAGACTTTGACTAGTAAAAAACCATCTTAGCAATTCTTCTCCCAAAGCATCTTACTGAAACACTCACTTTTGAAATTTCAGAGGATTCTGAGTTCAGTGCAAGTCTCCCTTTTCTTTATTTTGAATAATTATGCTAAAGACCTGGAATAAATATCAAATGCTGTCTTTAGATTAAGAATGTGAGCTATATATAAACACTTAAATCCCACAAAATAAGTCCAGTTCACCTAACAGCTTCCATACATGTATTATTGTTATAATATTATTATAATTTATTATTGTTATAATAATAATAGTTTTAATGCTATAGATATATGTCAATCTCATGTTTAGCTAGTATGTTCAAGAGAACATCATGTTGGGTTCAATGTTCTACTCAGTCTGGGAATGGTTTGATAATTCAGAAAACGAACTGATAAAGTAAAATGTGTTTCCCAAGGTGAAGAAGGATACAGAAAGCATGTTCTTTGGTGGAAGGTTCCAGCAGTAGTGATTGGGAGGAGAGAGGGTTTTCCTCTTCAGAACATTACAGCTGTCTTCGAACACTGATGCAATGCTAGAGATAGGATACACCTGATGATTCTGAATTGCTCTAGCAAGCAGAATTAGTACCAAAGAATACGTGGATATGTATCTTGACTTCTATAAGGAAAGAATTCCTAATAATTAGAAGTGGTTAGCCACAAAATGGACCACTTTGTGATATATGCAGTTTCATATTTCAAAATGTTCTGAAAAACTGGACAACTATCTGCATTGCAGCTATGAGTCCATCAAAAGATAAAAGGTACAGTGCCTTCCTCCTCTAGCTTTACTATGAAATTATTCTTCTAAAGTCATGGTTACTAGTATCTAGTCTGTCTTCTGAGAGACATATCCTTTGCCTGTGGCCATATCCTTCCAACCTGGTCTCCATCACTAATGAATTTCAGTGCAAATTGGGTACAACAGTAATTCCATGGGGTCCATTATGCTAATATACTCCCTGAGGTTACCAACATCTTAGTACTTTACAGAACACTTATTCCTTAAACTAGAATGATTCAAAACTTGGCTGGGACCAGTGGCTCACTCCTATAATACCAGCACTTTGGGAGGCTGAGGCGGGCTGATCACTTGAGTTCAGGAGTTTGAGACCATCCTGGCCAACATGGTGAAACCTCATCTATACCAAAAAATACAAACAAACAAAAATAGCCTGGGGTGGTAGTGTGTGCCTGTAGTTCCAGCTACTTGGGAGGCTGAGGCAGGAGAATCACTTGAACCTGGGAGGTGGAGGTTGCAGTGAGCCGAGATTGCACCATCGCACCCCAGCCTACATGACAGAGCAAGCAAGACTCTGAGACACACACACACACACACACACACACACACACACATTGAATATCTATTTAAGTGCCTTTAAAAGCTTAGTTATTGAATGTTTACGATTTGCCAGGCACCAGGCTGAATGTCTTGATAAGCAGGATTAACAGGACCTTCACAGACTGTTAAAGAGGCGTTAAGTGACCTCTGATCCCCTTTAAAGTATACAAACTCCAAAGTGACTGATTTCATTATACTAATTGTCTAGGCAAATATTTAGCTTTAGTGTATTTAATTGTACTTTGTATAGGTTTCTACAGATTAATGCTTAAATTCTAAGCGTCCCTAAATTTTGGGATTTTGTGTAGTTGCCACAAGTGTACTTGATTCAAGTAAAGTTGATAAAAGTCATAGATACATTATATTAATTCTTATAATTAGCTTTTATAACTGTAAAGGTAGCATTATTCTTATTTGTAATAGATCTCAAATCTCTATAATCACCTCTTTAGATTAATATTACTGTTCAGCTTTTCTCAGAAGCTTTACCTATTTTTTTTAATGGAAGAGTGGTTATTTTTTATATTTCTGGGGCCGTTCTTGGTTGTTTGGAGAGGTACCTGGCAATCCCGTTCATGTGTATTTCTGCTGGCCTGGTTCCGAAAGGTACAAATAATGAATCCATTGGATTAGGTTATTAGTGCATTTTGCCATGGTATTATTCAAATCTCTGCCTCTTATTAACATAGGGCTTCTGCAAGTCATTATAACACATTCCTGAATTTGTTCATTTTCCAAGTTGAAGCAGAAGCCAATGGCGAGGTGTTGCTAAGCTCTGACAATCTCTCCTGAGACCAAATTTCAAATATGTGTAAAACCCAACTCCTATAAATTGAACGATTATTTATCAATATATAATCTTTTATGTATTTTGGAATCTTGTTTCAATCTATATGTATTAAGTTCTGACAGATTATACCAAGCACATTATTGCCACGTAAAAGTAAATGGTGCTGGCTATAAGCCGTGGCTCATGCCTACAATCCCAGCACTTTGGGAGGCCCTGTGGGCAAATCACTTGAGCCCAGGAGTTCAAGACCAGCCTAAGCAAAATAGTGAAACCCCTGTCTCTACAAAAAAGAGAAAAAAATACTTTGATGTGGTGGTATGTACCTGCAGTAACTGAAAAGTCAGGCTGCAGTGAGCCATAATCATGCCACTGCACTCCAGGCTGGGAGGCAGAGCTAAATCCCGTCTCAAAAAATAAATAAATAAAAAGAAAAAGAAAAGAAAAGAAAGTAAATGCTGCTAATGTTTCAGATACTCGTTGTATCAAGTGTAGCAGATGTGGCAGGCACTCAGTGGATTTTTTTCAGTTTTCAAATTATATCCTTTTCTAAAATGCTCATCCACTCACAAACACATTCTAACCACAACATAAAAAAAAACAAGTGTCAGGTCAGAATGACTCCTGTTTCTCAGTTGGTATGAATTTATCTTCTCTTAAAATATGAAGATATTCCTCAAGGTGCCCATATTGTTCTCATGCCAGGGTATCTGTACTGAGAATAGCTATTTCATTTAGAGCATTTATTAGTATTACAACTGTAATTAATCTCTTCATTTACAAATGTTCAGCATTCGCATGTACCATTTTAACCATATGAAAGTACCATATATTAAAAATTTTCACAAGTCTCCCTGCCTTACTACTTTATCAGATTGTGACAGGTGAACAGACAACATCATCAGCTTCACCTGGGAGCTTGTTAGACACGCAGAATATCAAGACCCATCCCAGATCTCCACTGGTCAAGGTCCAGTCAGGAAGAAAAAGATACAACTGTCATTTATAGTTAGAACATAATATTAAGAATTAAGTAGAATTAATTAAAGATGCTACACAGATAAATTTTTAAAGGCAAAAAGAAAACACTAAGCTATTACAGATGTAACAACTGTACGACGTAGCCCCACTCCAAGGACTAAATTATTAAATCTTAGGAGTATGAAGAGACTCCATGGAGGTAAACAGTCAACAGAAGAGGGATGCTGGTAGCTGATACTGGTGATGTTGAACTTGACGGAGGGGCTTCACTGGGCTGGGACCCTTCATAAGAAGCAACCGGCACTGGCATCTCAGCTCAAAGAAGCAGCCTGCATGAAACTGATGATCAGGTCTCTGAGTGGGGAACTCTTATGGACTAGTGCTGGTTTTCTACGATGGAGCAAGAATGCAATGAGACTAGTTCCACAAGTGTTGGAAAATATAAACCAAATTCAAGTATTGCTACAGGAAGGAACTGTCGGCATGAAACACTATTGTTAAAATGACATTCAAAGGAGCGTGAAGCAGGCAGGAAGCCCAGAGAAAACAAACAGGAAGGAACCGATTTCCTCTTTCTTCATCCTTGCAGTCCTCATTTAGTGCTCAGCTGTTAGAGTCTAACACAGACCAACTTGGCAAAACAGAAATGTTAATTGAAGAGCCCTAGCTTCATCATCAAAACACAGACTACAGATGGGAGGCTATGGAGACAAGAGTGATGCCATCTTGGATACTAATCTGCTATTTGGATTTCTGATTAACCCCAGTCGCCTGAATGTCTCCTGATTCCTATTTTATTTACTCTCTTTAGTGTAAGAACATGTACTTACTATAAATCCTGCCTTTAGATAAAAGCAATCTTAACGCAACCACAGAAAATATAGGCTATGAAGTGCATTCTTGCCTGTTCTGAAAGGTTGCCTTCAATTGTTTCACATATTCTCTATAGAGCCCATACACTCATGGTATATAGGCCCTGGGTCTAGAGAGTAATGGTGCCGCGATCTACCTGTGTTGCTGCTGCCCAAGACCATGGTTCTGTCTGTAAATTCCCCCAATAAATTGCACTTTGTCAATAAACAATTTTTCTGACTCATTCTTTGGTTTCTAGGCTTATTCTATGTTTGGGGGTCACTTTGCATATTATGGCCCTTCCACAAAACAGTGGCTTTGGAGCTCACAGTCTCTAGCTCACCCACAGAAAATAAAAATCTTCAATTTAATGACATTCTTCCCTTCATGCTCCATATCCCACAATTCACAAGCACATTCAAATATTAGCAGGTCTCCTTCAGTTTTTTTTTTTTTGTTAGTGATAGAATATCTTATTTGGAATGTTTAGTTGAAATTCTTAAAAATGATTAGCAATTATTTTAACCTAATGCTATTGGTCTTTGCTTACATATCTTAAGCAACATTAGTTTTTAGTAAATATTAATCTTTGTTTCCATTTTTTGAAACAATACAGCTGATAGAATATTATCTATCTGTGATATCGCATAGCAAATTCATGGGGATCTGGTTGGTTTGTACAGATAGCCTGATACTTCTATAATAAGAAGGGTTGTTGGCATATAATCTCTGAATCTTTGAAGAATTCAAGCAGAATTTCATTGAGTACTTGCAGCTTCTGTTGTAAGAAACAGGCATATTTTGTAGGTGCATTTGAGGCTATGTTTGTGGTTTCATCATTAACTTTATTATCCTTTTCGCAGTGAGTCCTTTAACTTGAGCCACCACATAAATGGAAATGTGACTTATGAGCTCTGTTCCTCAAAATTGTGTAAATATCTGTTGGGCTTTCAAGTTATGCACCTCAGGAGAAATAATACATGTATGAAAGTGAAATACAGGTATAAAGAAGTAGTATTTGCTTGGGTCAAAAATTCCATAATTTACCTACTAATTGCAAAATTGTCACCCTGGAGGGCTATAATATTTGGATATTCCTAATTAGAATGTCTTCCTGGGATTACACTTACAGAATTAGATTTAGTTGTAGAGACAAATAGTTCTGAATATTCTCAGTTGTAGCACATAATCCTTTTGAATGGGATTTATTTTAGAAATACGCCGTTTCAATACTTTCATTAGCCCATTCCACTAAGGAAAAAAAAATCTCTATCTTGATTTTTGTAATTCTAATGCTAAATTTGGCCACGGCATGTAGAAGACTGCATCAAGATTTGTTGAATAAGAGAAGAAATGAATGGCTAAGTAAAAGAATTCAGGCAAACTATATAATTTAACTTTTTGCCGAGCTGTTACTGTAAAATTGTCATAAATACAGCTAGAAAACAGATATAAAAAGTTTTTACCAAAAGGAAAATCCAAAAAGTATATTAAGCAATAAAATAAGTGTAGAATTGCAAATGAAAGAGAGAGTATAGACCTTGCAAGCTAATATCTGTTAGGCTTAAACCACTCTCATTATAATAATATACATATTTTATAATATGCTTTTATATTTACAAGGATGATGATTAAAGTTTATTTTTATTATATTTGCAAGTGTATTCCTTTCTGAATTATTTTCCAAAGTTGCCTCAGTGCTGACAATCAACTCAGATACACTAAATCCTCAGTGGTAATATTAGCCTTTTTAGTGTAAATTGCTAATATTTGTGTAAAGGCAGGATTGGTGAAGTCAATAACTGAGTTTCTGATCTGAGCAGCTGAAAATTCTGTTTAACTGCAGTGAACCACAAAATATCATGCCACTCCAGGATGCAATGGCTCTCGAGATCTTTGCAGCTGCAGGCTGACCTATTCAGGAAAGATCACATTTGGCTGGCTAAGACTGTACACCTGGAAATGGTTTAGGTTGGAAGAAAGGCCTACCATTAGACTGAAATACTGAAGCATTCTTCTTGGAAAGCCTAGAGAGTAGTACTAGATCCACATGCCAAAGACTGAGCAGTGGCTGGAGGCTCCGGAGCCAGGGTCCTAACTTGTATGTATTTTATCCACACAAGGCCTAGAATACCAATAAGATTATTTTGACACTAAATGATCAACAAATGGTGAAACTTTGCTGAGAGAACACAAAGATAAACAAATCTGAAATGTAGAAATTGTAATATAAAGACCCTTATCTGGTGACTTAAAAAATGTATTATGCATTAGTATTCATTTGACAGATGCCCTGAGCCTCTTGTCACCAGACTCATGAACAATTATTATGTGACAAAACATTTCCCATTTTGATTAAATGTATAATAGAGCAGCAAGAGTTTTAACATAACTGTCACAATTGTTATCATAATTATTATCATCTTACAGGGAAAAAGCATTCTTTCCAGGTTGGCCTTAGGCAATACTGTGAAATGAGCTTACCCTTCCTTCTCCTTTTCCCTGTCTTCAAAGAATAAATTCAATGGCATAAAGTCATGTGAATGATGATAGAACAACTATGGAGCACTTTCACTGAACATAGCACTCTACTTTCAGTATACTACACTTTTAATTCTCAATCGACCCTGAGTGACACATTCTATCTTTTCTATATTTTACAGATGAAGTACTCAGACAGAAACAAGTTAAACAACTTGTCCAAATGCCCTAGGGCCCAAAAAAATGACTCCAGAGTCAATGTGCACAAGCACTAGTATTTATAATACAGTATCCTTGCATAAAGGCATTTGCATTTGAGAGATTTCATTCAAAGAAATCTCTTACTAAATAGCCTAAGAGATTTTGTCAGTGGAGTTCATGAACTGAGTCTGAACTGAGTAATGGGCTGTATTCATTGAGAAAGGATTTGTTAATGTTCTTGGAACAGACACTCATGGGGAGCTAATCCCATCTGACAAATTCAGGTTTTGACAAATTTTGGACCAAAGAAAGGGAATCAGGGATATAGGCCATGAATCTGACAAAAATCTAATCTTCTATTCCCATGTAGTCTGTTAAACTTCTTCTTTGGTGGACCTTGGCATGTCCTTGACTTGGGACAGATGTTTGCTCTTCCTATAGCATACCAGGACTTTCTCCTCTGCCTTCTAGAAGAGTTCATTGCTCTTCCTCTGAGTTCCCGAGACATTTTCCCTCATTGTATCCAGCACTCCCTATGTTGTGTCAAAGCCATGTGTTTGGTCCCTTTTTTTCATTAGAGGTGAATGAGTCCCTGCAAAACAGGGACCATGTCACTCTTCCCTAGATTCTCAGCTCCTAACACAGTCCCATACATGCCAGGTTTTAGGACTCAAGATCTTTATGATGCTGGTGTTTGCCAACAAAATTTAAACAAAACATGCTTCTTATTTGAGGTATGAAATACAACTGAGTTCACAAGTGGGATGAAGCTTAGAGGAGAAGAATAGCATTAGCTGGGGACTTTAAGGAGCCATATGTAAGGTTGATAACGAAGGTGAAGACTGAAGTTGTTACAGGAAGAAAATTATAATAAATAATGGCATGCTTACTTTTGAGGTTTAAGTCTATACCTCAGTAAGTATCCCCTGGAGGCTATAATTTTTATTTCTGTCATTGTCTTTTAAAAGGAAATATAATGCTCTTTAAACAGTAGATGTCAAATGAAATTCTTAGACTTTACAGTTTTTCACACTAAAATTGTCCAAAATCTGGTATAGAATGTCACATAGTCTCTCCTATCTAAAGTCCTCATACATTTGTAAAGTTAGGCCTTTTTGTGGTGCTGATATTTCGTGTTTCTGTTTCCTTCACCTATGGCAAGGCTACATATTTTGTCTCTCAAACACATGAGAGCATTTTATACCCGTATTTAAATATTATCACTCACAAGTCACCCAAATAGGTAATAATAAAAGTTAACATTTATTGCAAGCTAATTACTTATTGCAAGGCATAAGCCTCACACTATATGACAACTAACTTTATCCTCACAAGAATCCTGTAAAGCAGTTTTACAAATAGGGAAATAGAGATGGGATAACTTGCCTAAAGTCGCTCATCTAATAAATGGTAGAGCCAGCATTTATTCTTGGATACTCTGAACTCAAGGAAGTTACACTATACATTTTATTATAAACTGATGAGGACACCCAGAAAGATCAATCTCACATACCGGGAAAACATTTAGCTATAATTAAAACATATAAACCCACATGAATAAGGTTCAGAAAGCAAGACTGTGCCACAGCCCTTCTTCTCTTCTGCTGATTCCAAGGCAGACAGCCCAGTGGTAAGCTACATGATGTCAATCGGGATCAAGCCTGAGGTGACACATGGGAAGTGATGTGAAGCCAGATTTAAGGCTATATTTTCCATTTTCCTGAATCTCATTTTGAAGGCCAGTATGTTACCATAAGAAAGCTGTAAAAAAAAGAGCTAGCCCATCCTCCAAGTTCTGATTGGGCTTATAACTTTAAGTAAGAAGAAACAAGGTATTTGAAAAGAATATTTTAATATCTCACATAATTCATGGAACTTGGCCTATTCTAATTTGACATTCTACAAGAGTGTCCAGTGAAATACTGTGAATCACAATCACAAAATTCTACAAACTCAAACTGAAGCATCCAAATCCGCAGTGTCTGTTCAAATTGATGCTCATGTCAATGCATCCCTAAACAAAGGTCTATGAGCCACATATGCTAGTGTTTATAAACTTCTGAGCTGGTTAGTACAATACACATGCACACTGGGCACTGTGTCTACCCAATGGAAGTTAGTTTACTTAGGATTTAGCCACGAAGGAGTGCAGACTAAGAAGACCTGCAATATGTCATTAAAAACAAATTGTGTTAAACCTGAATATCACTCACCTTACTTACATAAAGATATCAAGACCCAAAAATAATGAATGGATTTTCCAAAGCCTCATAGCTCAATAAGTGCAAAATAACAAACTTTTCCTCCATTCCTATTTCACTTCTGTATTCATATCCTTAAGATCAAAAGATACATTCAATCACTTTCAACAGGAATTTTTTCTCTCTGTGAAATTCAAACTCTTTTCTCATCATACATGTTCTTTCTTGCTAGGAATTGTTTTTTCTTTTAGGATATGACTCCGCTCAGCTGTTTCAAGTGGCTAGCATTGCTATGCTTCTTGTTTATGAAGTGTGGATCTAAACAAAAAAAGGAAGTACTGAATTTGCTTTGGACATAAAAAGCATAGTGACATGATTGAGTTTAAAAATGCATGGTATTGCAAATCCATATAGTATGTAACAATAAGAGGTCATATTCCCCATCATGCTAGAATGCTCTTTGAAACACCACTATAACAAATTTGCTATTGTTGTGTCCATATGGATCCTTTCCCTAATTTATTTTCCAAGCACTTCTCAACTGATATAGCATTTAAAATCCGCCAGTCCACCAATGAAAGCATCAAATAAACATAATTGAGCTTGCCAGAAACATTAAGGACCATCTCACCTGGTTTCTCAAAAGCATAGGCCACACTTGCATCCTACCCATACACATGTAAAACCAGTAAAGTTGGCTAGATATAATGCTAGAAATGGTTGATGGATATCAGATTTGCAGTCAAAGGGAAACTATAAAAGTAGTTTTGTGAACAGTCACAGAAGCCAGCTGGTCTTGGCAGTAATAAGACTGTTTTCAGCTGCCAAGTGGTTCAAACAGTAAAGACATTTACTAGAAGACATTACTGGGAGTTGGTTGACATTTGGGTTGGTTGATTCTTTTGTTTAGCAATAACATTGCATTTTCAAGCTTTGCATATCTTTCTTCCAATAGCCATGTTGGTTTTGTTCTCTAGATTGTGGCTAAAGAAGTTCCATGTACCATATCTAGAAAATAACTATGTTAAAAAATCCTTCTCTTACTTTATTACCAAAGTAAACTGTCAAATGAAAGTCTTTTATTATTAATTTCCTTCACTTCAAATGCTTGAAAAAATGAATTACTCTCCCAAGATGGGATGACTATTGAATGTGGGAGTGAGTTCCCTGCACAATATTGACTATAGCAATACTTTAAATGGAAAGATCCATGGAGTCTACCATGGGAAATTCCTTAGAGAGATGAAAAATGTGAACATATCCACTCCTCCACTATACTTCAATACTACATGATACACGTTTCCAACTTCTATTGCTCTCTCTAATGTAAGTATTAAACGTTTAATATTAGAATGTTTCTAAGTTTCTTTCTGATATATTCTAGTAAATTTGGAATGTATCCATCTAATTTGGCCCTCATAAAAATCATACATTATGATAGTATATTACTTTTCTCTGGTCCCTGTAATACAGCCACAAAATTAATGGCTCAGAACAATATAAATTTATTATGATACAGTTCTGAAGGTCAGAAGTCTCATGACAATTTCAATGAGCTAAAATCAAGGTGCCATTTTATTAGTCTATTCTTGCATCACTATAAAGAAGTACCTGAGACTGAGTAATTTACAAAGAAAAGAGTTTTAATTGGCTCACAGTTATGCAGGCTGTACAGAAAGTGTATTAATCTGTTCTGAAATTGTTATAAAGAATTACCTGAAGCTGCGTAATTTATAAAGAAAAGAGGTTTAATTGACTCATAGTTCCACAGGCTGTACAGGAAGCATGGCTGGGAGGCCTCAGGAGACTTGCAACAAAGGGAAAGCAAGCATGTCTTCACTTGGCAATGCGAGAGAAAGTGTGTGAAGAAGGAGATGCTACACACCTTCAAACAACCAGATCTTATGAGCACTCTATCACAAGAGGAGCAAGAAGGAAGTCTGCCACTCACCCACTCCCAGCCATGTTTCAATCACCTTCTACCAGGGCCCTCCTCTAACACTGGGAATAACAAAGCAGCATAAGATTTGAGTGGGTACAGAGCTAAACCATATCATCCTGTCTCTGGTCTCTCCCAAATCTCACATCCTTCTCACATTTCAAAACACAAATGTTGCCAACAGTCTCCAAAAGTCTTAACTCATTTCAGTATTAGCTTAAAAGATCAAGTCCAAAGTCTCATCTGAGAAAGACAAGTCCATTCCACCTATAATGCTGTAAAATCCAAAACAAGTTAGTAACTTACAAGATACAATGGGGGTACAGGCATTGGATAAATGCTCCCATTCCAAATGGGAGAAACAGGTAAAACAAAGGGGTGACAGACCCCACGCAAGTCCAAAACACAGCAGGGCAGTCACTAAATCTCAAAGCTCCAAATTAATTCCTTTTGACTTCATGTCTTATATCCAGACCACATTAATTCAAGGGGTGGGCTCCCAAAGCCTTGGGCATCTCTGCCCCTGTATCTCTGTAGCATACAGCCTCATCTGCTGCTTTCATAGGCTGGCATTGAGGCCTGTGGCTTTTCTAGGTGCGTGGTGCAAGCTGTTTACCATTGTGGGATCTGGAACATTGTGGCCCACTTCTCATAGCTCCACTAGGCAGTGCCCAAGTGGTGACTCCATGTGGGGGTTCCAACTGCATATTTCCCAACCAGATTGCCCTGGAAGTTCTTCATGAGAGCTCTGCCCCCACAGCAGACTTCTGCCTTGACATTTAGGCATTCCTAACTATCTTCTGAAATCTAGGTGGAGGCTCTCAAGGCTTAACTCTTGCCCTCTGCATACACACAGGCCCAACATCATATGGAAGGCTTCCAAGGCTTCTTATATATAGCTTACATCTTCTGTAGCAGTGGCCTGAGATGTATCTGTGGACCTTTTAACCATGGCTAGAACTTGAGTGGCTGAGATGCAGAGTGCCATGTCCTGAGGCTGCAAAGAGCAGTGGGGCCCTGGGCCTGGCCCATGAAACCATTATTTTCACTCCTAGGTCTCCAGGCCTGTGATGGAAGAAGCTGCCACAGAGGTCTCTGAAATGCCCTGGATGCATTTTCCCCATCATCTTGGCTATTAACATTTGGCTCCTCTTTACTTGTGCTAAGTTCTGCAGCCCTAAATTCCTCCCCAGAAAATATGTTTTTTCTTTTTTACCACGTGGTCAGGCCGCAAATTTTCCAAACTTTTATGTTCTGCTTCCCTTTTAAATATAAATTCTAGTTTCAGGTCATTTATTTGCCTTTATAAATGAGAATGAGCGTTTAGAAGCAGCCAGGCCACCTGTTGAATACTTTGCTGCTTAGAAATTTCTTTTATAAGAAACCTAAATTAGCATTCTCAAAATCAAATTTCTACAGGTGACTAGAGCAGGGACATAATGTTGCCAGTCTCTTTGTTAAAGCATAGCAAGGCAGGGAGTTGGGGAGAGAGAGCATGGGAAGAAATGCCAGATATAGGTGAAGGGGAGGAAGGCAACAAATCATACTGCCACATGTGTACCTGTGCAACAATACTGCATGTTCTTCACATGTACCCCAAAACCTAAAATGCAATAAAAAATAAAAATTAAAAAAAAAACAAATAAAGCATAGCAAGAGTGACATTTACTCCAGTTCCAAATAAGTTCCTCATCTCCATTTGAGATCACCTCAGGACAGACTTCACTGTTCATATCATTATCAGCATTTTTATTAAAATCATTCAACAAATCTCTAGGAGTTCCAAATTTTCCCCCATCTTCCTGTCTTCTTTTGAGCCCTTCAAACTGTTTCAAACTCTTCCTGTTATCCAGTTCCAAAGTCAATTCCACATTTTCAGGGATCTTTACAGTAACGTCTTACCTCTCTGGTACCAATTTTCTGTTTTAGTCCATTCTCTAACTGCTGTAAAGAACTACCTGAGATTGGGTAAGTTATGAAGAAAAGAGGTTTAATTGACTCAGATTTTTGCAGGCTTAACAGGAAGCATGACTGGGCAAGCCTCAGGAAATTTACCATCAAGGCGGAAGGGAAAAGGGGAAGCAAGCACCTTCTTCATATGGCATAGTGGGAATGAGAGAGAGTGAAGGGGGAAGTGCTACTCACTTTTAAACAACCAGATCTCATGAGAACTCACTCAGGTTATGAGAATGGCAAGGGGAAAATCTGCTCCCAAGATCCAATCACTACCCACGAGGTCCCTCCCCCAACATTGGGAATTACAATTCAACATGAGATTTGGGTGGGGTCACAGAGCCAAACCATATCACTGGATAATTTATGAAGAAAAGAGCTTTAATTCACTCTCAGTTCCATGGTCTGTACAGGAAGCATGGCTGGGAGGCCTCAGGAAACTTATAATCATGGCCGAAGGGTGAAGCGGAAACAAGCATGTATTCACATGGTGGCAGGAGAGAGGGAGAGAGAGAGAAGGCGGAGGTGCTGCATTTTTTAAATAACCAGATTTCTTGGAACTCTATCATGAGAACAGCAAAGAGGAAGTCTGTGCATTCCCCCCATGTTTCAAGCACGTTTCACCAGGCTCCTCCTTCAACACTGGGAATTGCAATTCAATTTCAGATTTGAGCAAGGACAAAGAGCCAAACCATATTAAGAAGTATGGTAGCATTTGCTTATGGGAAGACCTCAGGGAGCATTCAGTCATGGCAGAAGGCAAAGGGGAAGCAGGCATTTCACATGGCAAATGCAGGAACAGGAGAGATTGTGGTAGGAAGTGCTACACACTTTTAAACAGCTAGATCTCATGAGAACTCAGTATCACGAAAACAGCACCAAGGGGACGGTGCTAAACCATTCATGAGAAATCCTCTCTTATGATCCGATTACCTACTAGGCCCCACCTCCAACACTGGGGATTACAATTAAACATGAGATTTGGGCAGGGACATGAATCCAACCTATTTATTTCAGTCAATAAGGCTATTTATCTTTTGAAGGCCAAGATGATAACCTATCCCTTTACTTTATCTAGTTCCTACGGTCTGCTTGCATTCCTTGGGTCATGGTTCACTTCCATTTTCGAAGCCAGGTATGGTGAGGTGAATCATCATATTGCTTCACTTCAATCTTGCTGCCATTGTCACCTCTTTTTTTCTCTCTCTTGACAGAGCCAGTCTCTGTCCCTGTTAGATACAGGGTCTAGGTCTGTCGTCCAGGCTGGAGGGTAGGAGTGCTATTAAAGCTCACTTCAGCCTCGACCTCCCAGTCTCAAGCAACCCTCTCCCTTCAGTCTCCCTGGTAGCTGGGACTACAGGCACTGTCACCATGCCTGGCTAGTAGAAATGGAGTCTTGCTATGATGCCCAGGCTGGTCTTGATCTCCTGGGTTGAAGCAATCTCCCACCTCAGCCTCCCAAAGTGCTGCAATTACAGTCATAAAACATTGCACCAGGCCCTTCCACTTTTAAGGATCCTGTGAACATTGAGCTCACCTGAACAATCTAAGATAGTCTTTATATTTTAAGGCTGATTAATTAGCAACCCTAATTCCATCTAAAACTTTAATTTCTCCTTGCCATATAAAATAACATTCTCAGATTCCAGGAATTAGGACATGGACAACTTTGGGGAGCATTGTTCTGCTGACCTCCAATAGGTATTATTTTATATCCCCTTTTCACAAATAAAGAAACAGAGACAGCCAGAGAATTTAAAAATTTGCACAGGGTCACATAAGTATTAATTGACAGAGTTAAGAATTTGACTAATTTACTCAGACCCCAAACTCAGTGGATTATTTTTAGAAGACAGAAAAGTTGCTTTTAAATAGCTTTCTGAAGAATGCTTGATTTTCATTGTTTAATGTGACAAATTCACATCACATTCAAATACGAAATAAAATATTCTGAAACTGTAGTGGGAAAATTATCTTTTTGCTGGATACATAAATATTAATTTGATAATAAGCTTCTTTGAATGAATGTAAAGAAAAATAATTTCTTGTTATCAGGTCCTCAACTCAAAGCTATCTTAGGGAGGCTGTCCATGAGCCCCAGTTTAAACAGTAGCCCACCCTCACCTCCATGCTGTTCCTTTGTCACATTATCCTTTATTTTCCTCATGATACTAACCACTGTATGAAATAATCATGTCAAGATATTTTTTAAGCTCTCTCCTCTGACAAACACATAGTAATTTACGTTTTTTGAGAATAGTGAATGTATCTCTTTTGATCACCACAATTAAAGTACAATCTAATTTTCATTAGAAAATTGATAAATAGCTACTCAATGAATGGCTGACAAAATCATCTAGGCCAAAGAGGGCTAGACCAGGATGGGGTAGGAGAGAGTCTCTGACCAATTCTGATTTTCTACTAATTCTTCAAAGATAATGAAGATAATGAAGAAGCAACAACATCTTTGTGTAACAAAATTTATCTCATCATCCCCTTATGATTTGATTTTCAGTTAATAAATTGTTTTTCTTTTTTTCTGTTAAAACTAACAGTGTGATTAACATCATTTTACAGGATTATTTTTCTTTGTCTTATTGTTGGATTAAACTCTGATATAATTACTGAATAGAAGTGTCAATGTATTTTTAAGGTTCTTGATAAATATTGTCATTTTTTCTAGAAAATTTGTATCAAATTATATTCATCCAGCATGTGTCCAAGTTCTGTTTGACCATATCTTTGGAAATAATGAGTATTGACTACTAAAATATTTGCTAATTTGAGATGCAAAATGAAGACAATCTCATTGCTTTTTTTGTGGGGCCTGTTTCACTTTACTAATAGAGTGCACGATTTTCATTCTATGTTTTATAAATCTATTTATTATTTCATGCTACAAAATAGGCTTATATCTTTGGCCCTTTTTAAAATTAAATTATTCCAATTTTTAAAATTTATCAGCATTTTAAATAAGTTAATTATATTAAATCCTGTTACATTTGTGGTATTTCTACTTTGTCACTTATATTTTTATTTTCTTTGACAGATAGATAATTCTGCTTTTTTTGTTTTTTTCAGATGACCACACATATGTTGTTTAAAACCCTAAGTTTATTACAGGTTGTCTTTATCAAGCTATAAAATGTTCCTCTTTTTCTTCCTTAATATGTATTTGGTATGCATAGCTTAAAACATACAGTATTTTATTTCACATATGTGTTTTATTTAAAATGTTATTATTTTCATTAATTTTGATTCTATCTTGATTTTGAAATCTATTTATGATGTCATGTACAAATAGGTAATGATAGTGTAATACTAAATCACGTTTTAATCATAGTAACAGATGTTGTTCATGTTCTGCCCATCTCCTCAGACTTTCTTGCTAGTTCTGTGTTTATCAAATTGATTTCCGATGACTAGTATTTGAGATCTGTCAGTGGTTTGCCCTTGACTGTCAGGAATTCACTTTACTGAAGTGCATAACATTCCAGAGTGCTTGGAAATTCACATCCGCTGGCAGCTCTTCACAATTGCTGCTGGGTGGGACTGTTTAAATACCTTTGCTCCTCCATTGGCTGAGATTATTCTGAGATGTGTGTTTTTCACAATTTTCCACAGTCTATCTGTCAATTATGTTTCAGTTGACCACTGTAGTAGCTGGCTTAAGAACAAAGCTCTTATTGGCTGCTTTTCCTCGCTATTTTACCTCCGTACTTCCCTGAGGAAGTTTGGGAATGCTTGCCCTTCTAGACATTATAGAGCAGAATTGATTAAAACTGTGTTGACACCCTTTTGGTGTCCTCAGTCCTTGTCTCACAATATGCCTCTGGAGAAAACCCTAGTGAGCAGCCGTAGTAAGGCAGCCACTCTTTTCTTATCTATATTCTTTGTTACCGTTAAAAAACACATTGTGATAAACATAATTGTACATTTTCTCATGAACGTATGCAGGAATTTCTATAGGTTATATTACCCATGGGTCAATTATAGAGACATCTTGTGTATTATCCAAGGCCATGGAGTATATAAATATGTAATTTCACTTTGTGCTTCAGATTACTTTTGAGAATTGCTTCCCAGTTAAAATATATTCTCTTTCTCCCCCATGTCCTCACCAGGAATTCATATCATGCAGCTTTCCAGTTTTTGCCATACTGTGGGTACTAAGGGGTTTTTCACTGCTATTTGATTTGTGTACATCTAATTACTAGTAAAGTTAGCTATATTTTTTCTACTCCGCTTAGCTGAATGGGTTTCTATTATGTGAAATGTCTGTTTTTACCCTTAATCCCATTTTTCCTCTGAGTTTTTTTCTTGCTGATTTACAAAAAGTCCTATGTATTCTAGGTGATAATTATTTCTTTTTTTGATTTGATATTACAAACATGTCTTCTTATGGGTCACCATTTTATTGATGTCGTGTGTAGTGTCATTCATGGAACAAACACCTTTGACTTTGATGCAGTGAAATCCACCAATCTTTCTCATTGTAGCCTATGCTTTTGAGGTCTGAGGACAGTCTCCCCTACCCCAAGGCCACAATTATATTCTCTTGCATTTTTTTTCTAGTACTGTTACATTTATATTTATAATTTTAATACATTTAAAGGTTAGTTCTAACTATTGAGTGATGTAGAAACCCAACTTTCATCTTTCTTCAGATCATGATCTAATTTTCCTTACACCATCGACATATCATCAATTTACACTGCACTGATTTGTGACGCTATTCTATACTTTTCTAGCCTTACTACTTTGTCGAACAGATCCATTTGTAAGCACGTGTGTTAATACGACACACTTTTAATCAATTCTGCTTTATAATGTCTAGAAGGACAAGCATTCCCAAACTTTACCTCTTCATTTCAAAACTGCCTTGATCTTAACAGATTGTTTTTTCCACATCATTAAAATCAGTCTGCTAAAGTTCTGAAGAAAACGTCTTCTGAGCAACTGATCAAATTCCATTAAATTTAGATGATAATTAGTAATAATTTTACTTCACGGAAATTGTGCTTACAATATATTTTCCTATCCTCAGAACAGAATTAAGTATGGGAATTAAGTATATTCACACATACTTAAGTATGTGAATTAGGCATATTCACATATAATTTTTAGTAAGTTTATTTTTATATATTTAAATCAATCAATACATTTGAAATTCACATTTTAAGTTATAGGGGTAAAGTTTTGATTATGTTTTTGTAATAAGTTAATTAGTCTTTGTCTAACCTCACTGATTTGGGATACAAATCCTATTTTAACTTTTTACAGAGATGGATTTTTTTTTCTGCTATTTGTTCTGTGGCAAATTTTGTTGACTACATTTTATAAGAGGTTTAATATACGTAATTCTTGGAAGGGTAATAGCCTCAATAATTATTCTTATTTCTCAACATTTTGCAAGGCCCTTCTTGTTTATTCTTGGATATAAACAATTGGAATACCTTATCAATTTTAATAAAATATCACATTGGAATTTTTTGTAATTGTATTGATGAAATTACATACTCATAACATTATATATGTTTAATATGTAGTCTTATTCATCCAAGTCTTCTTCTGTATCACTCATGTGTCTTTCATATACAACTTGCCTTAGATATCATCTTCCTAATTAGTCTCAGGTCCCTCTTATGGTGGCAGGAACTGATAAGATTGGGAATTTTTTGGAAATATTTTGTCAAATTAAATACATTATAGAAGAATATCTGTAATGTTAGTAGGATTGACACAGAGCTGTGTATCTCCTGAGATCAATTGTGATGTGTAACAAAGAAATACCACAATATCCAAAATCAACAGATAAATATTCCATATATTAACTAAGAAAGGGCTGTAGACAAAGGTTATAGAATTGAAAGAGTGAATGCTGTAATTCTAACTTTAATGTAATTTTTCTAAATACTTTGTACTTGAATAATTTAATGATTTAACAGGACTGGGATATCACAGTTTAAAATGGGTCCTGTCATATCAATTCAAATAGTCATACTTCTGGTTGAACTAATTAAAGCTTTGCAAACCACACATTGTTTGCATTCACTTTCGATTTATCAGCAGCTTCAGAAATTTTGCACACTGCAAATATTTTCTACACATGACTTCACTAATCATTACTGAGCTGGGAAAGAAGCCAAAACACTTGACACTCATGCCGCTTTTTGTTGAAAATCTGCATTTGCAGTATGCCCCTTTGTTTTTGCTGGTATTTATTTAATGATTTTAATTACATTGTGGCAGAGGTCTATATGGATTGAGTCAGGAAAATAAGATTAAGGATATCCCTGAGGATCAACTCTCCAGGCAGCTTATTAATCTTTACCTACACAGCTCATGTTGTAGTGGTGATTCCAATCACAGACTGGTGCAAAACCTAATGGCAAGTTCAGAATAGTAACAAAGTTATCAGGTGGACCATTCATATGCCTGTATCCAGACAGCAGCACTCATTCTCAGCTGTGGGAGAGCAATGTTCCCTTTCATTTTCAACTACTGAAGTCCCAGAAGATTCACCATAGAATCCCTCGAGTAGCCATTGACTATGGTGGAGAAGTTATTTCAATACACAATAACAAATTCAAGTTCAGGTTATTAAAACTACAGAGATATGGATAGCAATGACTTTTTCAGTACCAGGCCTATAGGTGCCTGAAGTGAATGGAAATACTTGCTAAATTCCAAATCATAACTCCATTCTAAGGCTTGATTCATAAAGGCTCACTCTTAGCCTTGAATTCAGCTGTAAGGTTCACCTTAGTATCTACAAATGTACCTCAAATATCTTGCTCACATTCATCACCTACCACTATTATTTGTTTCCACACAGCTACTAGGTTCTTACTCATAAAAAAGGTATTGCATCACTTCCATTTTCAAATTATCTAATGGCCAAATAAAATCCATTCTCCATCGTCACCAAAAAGGTATTGCATAATCTCACCTCTGACTTCTTTTTTGAAAGAAGGGAATGACATTCCTTAAAAATTTCTTAAGAAAGATAGTATTTAAAGTGAAGTTTAAGGAATTACAGGCAAATAGACTAATACTTTTACACAAAAATTAACTATGTATAGGATGTTACAAAAGGGAAGTGGAAGTAGCTGTAAATCGGCTCACTGAATGTTTTTGAAGTTATTTCTTGTCTCTTTCCTTTTGACTCTCTCCATTCCAACCACACTTGCCTATGCGATGATCTATGGACTCACCAAGATAATTCCTGCCTCAATGCTTTCCACAATCTGTTCCCTCTGCCTAATGCAATCTTTCCCAATGTTATCACAAATTACTTTACTTAATACAAGTCTCTATTTAGGTGAAACATCACCTAGAATCCTTTCCTAAACACTCTCTATAGAACACCAGTCATCATTTTCTTGACCTGCCTGTTTTTACCTTTATCTTCATAGTTTGTTTTCTATAGTAAAATTTCAGGCACACAAAGCAAAAATTATATGATGTTTCTCATTGTGTACTCTATTCTATGTTTCATAAATATTTGTTCATGAGCACAAAACATATGTGAAAACCAAACTCAGGATGGTTGCAACTTATCTTATCCCAGTTGTGGAAGAGTTTAAAATATCACTTCTAGACTTATTTAGTTATGAGGATATTTGATCTTCAGTTGTTCAGTAGTAAACAAATACCAATTGAGTACTTGCTATGAGTTGGGCACTGAGAATACAGTAGTGAAAAAAACAAACAAACAAACATGGTGTCTGATGTCCAGGGCTTACATCTTAGTGATGGTGTTCATGTTGCAATTAGGTCAAGTTTTGATTCATTAGGTGAATCTGTGATAATCTTGGAGCTCAATAAGAAATCCTTCCTGCTTAAAAGACTAAGCTTTCTTATTTCAAGAGTGGCTGAAGAAAAATCACCCAATAGCATGTCCAGTGACAGAACAGTCTCAGCAGCCAGTAAATATTTTTATCAGCTAATTCCAGAGGAATTAGAGATCTGTAGAAGATATTCAGTAGCATTTATTTCAAAGGGAATGACATTCCTTAAAAATTTTCTTAAGAAAGTATTTAAAGTGAAGTTTAAAGAATTACAGGTGAATAGACTAATACTTTTACACAACAATTAACTATGTATAGGATGTTACAAAAGGGAAGTGGAAGTAGCTGTAAATCGGCTCAATGAATGTTTCTCCAAGTTTAAAATTCTTTTCCATCCAAATGAAATTCTTGATTCTATTTCTAATCATCAGAAAAACATAAACTGGATAATTCAGTCAGAATCACACACACAATCTCAATGGAAAATGTTATCAGTTTAAGAACTTTTTGTTGTTCTACTCTTTTATTTTCCTTATGTACCAAATAGGAAATACCTATACCTTAAATATCAAGTTTTCAGATTTACACATAGTGTGAGGTCTAGTATTGCTGATTTTACCAACATGATTAGTTAAACTTTCCATCCCAGAGCACATTGCTATTCTAAGTACATTGGATCAAATCCCTTTGTTTCTTTAGTGAAAGCCTGCACTTCCAATATGAAGGGCTAATAGTGTCCTTTGTCACAAGTTCTACCCATAAAATTTCTGAGGGTTAACAGGGAGCTTTGCCTAATTTCCCTATTAATGAATTAACATGATTAATTAACCCCTTAAATATGCCCTTAATGTGCAGGCTTTATAAGTTAATTTTAAATTATGTATCTTCTTTATTCATGGATATTTGTCCAATAATCTGACTTTCCAGTGAGTTTCAAGACATAGAGTATGTCTCATTCTTTTTTCCCCTCCCCATGCCTTGCCTAGTTTCTGATACTCACAAAAAAAGTGCTCAATAAAAACAAAACAAAATAAAAATCCACACTATTAAATGTATGAGGTAATGCTCTGGAATCAGGAAACAGAAATATTTGCTTGTAAGGGAGTGCTATTGTAAAATATTACCATAGTTCAGAAGATAAAATCTTTTTGGAAAATTATTTATAATTTCATTTTCTGTTTACTTAATATACAGCCATATATTTTATCATCAAGAAGTAAGTGTTTAAGATTTTTAAATTGTCTACCTCCATAACTCTTGTTGGAATTCCTTTCATCAATTAAGCTTTTATTTAGGGCACTACTTTCTGAAGCAATCAGATCAGTGATAGCACTTTGGGAAGTACTACTTGTTCAAAAAAAATTCTCTCAGCTTGCAGAGAAGCCACATTTCTTTCCTGGCCAATGAGCCATCTAGGTTTGAGATGCCAGATGGTGACTTCTGCCTTTAGATGTATGACCATGACTGTCACCAGTTTTGCATTTTGCTTCCTAAGAAGAAAAAATTGCCTAAAGAAATATCATCTACCTTGGGTAAGTGGGATCAAAAAAGGGAGAGTAAAAATGAGACACAGAACCATGCAGCTTCATTTATGTGACCCAGGGTGTGAAAAGCGAAGCAAAATTGAATTCGATTGAGCAGAAGATAATAAAATCTGTGAGTTTCCAGACAAGAAGGGATTTTCTCTGGCCTTTCATTTATAACTGCAATTATGGAAGCATTATCACAAACAAAAGGAAATGATTTTCAGTAGTCAGACCTTCTGTAGAAAAGTATCAGAACTGGCTAGCCAGAGTTCAGGAAGTACAGATGCAGTTGCAATAGGATGTTACCAACACAGGGTAACAGATCCATGCACGTTGCTTGAATAGAATAAAACTGAAATAAGTGTTTGGGTGATTTAAAAAATAAAGCAAAAGTGAAACTATTTCTGATAATAGGGAAAATTCAAGGTAAAGTAAAGCAATTAAACATATATTACCATTTAAGAACCAATAAATTCTGAACAATATTCAGTGGCATATGTTGCAACTTCTGAAGTAAAGATGGTAGAAGAGCTCTTCAAAGAAGTAATGGGAGGTGAGACATGACATCTGGTATAGTGATTTAAACTGAGCCTCTGAGATTCTGTTATAGATACGGTACCAAATTCCTCCATTGGCTCAGTCTATGTGCTTTGTAAAAGAACACATGTTGAGGATCTCTCCCTGGTGATTATTAAATGCTTCCACATTTAAGACAGAGGGCACACCAGCCCTTCCTGGACTAAGTTTGGGTTTAACCCCACTCTGTCCTCCTCACATTAGCACACTTGAAATAATCTAAAAGTGGACCTACGCAGAGAGACATTCTGGCTCAAGGAAATAAGAAACCAACACAGCTGTGACTGTGTTTTTTCCTCTTCATTCTACTATAATATTCATATATGCTCAGCATATGTGACTTGACTTGACCTTATTCTCTACGAGAGATCTTAACTGCAAGAAATACCTAGAAGAGTAATCCATTTTAAAGGATGTATATGAAGAACGATGTATATATATTGCTGGTCCTAGTTCATGTTTAAAGATGGGCGAAAAACCAATGTTACTGCAAAATATTTTTTCTTGGAAAGAACTGTCCTTCCTACTGTTTACCAAATTGAGGTCTTATTTAATGTTACTTTTATTATCCTTATTAATTAATAAACTAAAAATGTGGCCACACCATTGGTCTTTCCTTATGTTATTTTAATTCATAGTAAATCACCATTAAATCTTGAAACTGTCCTAATTTATGTAACTCCATAATGAAACCAAGTAACTGAAAGCTCTGATGCATGATGATCAGAGAAGCCCAAGAAGCCCAGCCAGTGCAAAAGAGAGGATGCAACAGAAGAAGATCCAACAGTTTAAGATTAATATATAAAAGGAAAGAGACACAAAATATAAATGAAATCTACATTTAGTTGGAGATATATCTATTAGCTGCACCCTCTCAATTAGCAGAGGAGAAGTTCAGGCCAGGCGGTTATGGAACTCACCCAAGCAAGAGAGTCTGCTTTGGTCAAAGCCAGACTAGAAATGTAATCTACCTCCCAAAATAACATTAATTATCTTCCAGTACGCTGCTTCATTCAGTGATTATTTGGTTAAATTTGCTCATTTTGTAGTGATGAAGCCAAAGGCACAGATATGTGAAACTAAGCTGTGAGAAAAGCAAATTTGAATGCTGCCCTTGGGGAAAAGAAGATGGGAACTATGAGAAATAACAAAAATCCCTGCCCACAATAAAAAGAGGAAACCTGAAGCAATAGTGAAGGAGGAGGCACTTTGAAGGAAAAGCATCAGCAGTGAGCTCCAGTCTGGCACAGCAGACTGGCCTGAGAAGTAGAGTGCAGATTCTGGACAGAACCACTGGCACAGGGTGAGTCTCCTCTTGACCATTCCTCACCCCAAATCTACTCCCCACGCTGCTTACCAATATCTGAACTCTATGGAAAGAGGGTGGCTTAGGGACAAAAGAAGGAATTCTGTCCAAAAAGCTCCCCAACGATCTTGAAGACCCTAGAAAAGAGATAGGTAGTCATGAGATTGAGATTATTTCTTTAACCACCTGAACAGGAAGAAAAGCAAAACTCTCAATGGATCAGAGGAAGCAGAAAGCAGTACAAACAGAAGACAGAATGTATTCAATAACATAAGAAGAACAGACTGATAATAGCCAGTGGAGCAGGATTATAGAAAGACAGATAGCATCTCTGATTACTTGCAAGAAAATTTTCCTCCCCTAGGAACTCCTAAATAACTGAAGACTCATAAACTTCTTGGGGGAAAGGGGCTAGAAATAATCTGGTAAGGCAGATAAGCAACCCTAAGGGCTAATAGGACTATCAAAGAAAGAATTCTGGAAGAATATGGGCTTCCTCTAGGCAAAGGGTAAGGATTCCAAACAAAACTACTTGGAGTGTTTACATAAGTGCAACACATTTATATTCACAGACTGCAACATTTTATTCATTTGGTTATACCTACACATGATGACTGACAAGGAAAGAAGACACAAGGAACAGTAAGAATCAATAAAATACATTTTAAAGGAAAGGGCAGTCTGATGTTATTTAGAAGAGGCAAGAAACTCCATAGAATTGATTAATTCGTCCCACAACCAGACACAAGAAATACATTCCCATTCCAGCAATTGTTCTTAATATAAAATGGTTTGAATGATCATTCATCTACAGAGCTTTATATTTTTAAATTGTGTTATTTCCTTATTTTTGTGTTTAATCAAAGAGAAAATCGTTGATGGACTTTAGCATTTCTTCATCTCCCTTTTTATAAGGAAAGTTCAAAACACTTGGAATGTGTTGTAGTAACTAGACAAAAGACATAAAAAGGTAGAGAATGGAAGCAATACAAGTAAAAGAAGAAAAAAACAAAAACTATGAGGCTCAATTATATTACACTGCTCTTATTAGAGTTGACAGGTAAGCACTCCTCTCTGTGACTTTCTTCAGTATTGTGTCACTAGTCAGAAATTAGTATGCATATGAGATACAAAATTGGGAGATGGGGGATGTAGAGGCCTTGCCTCAGACTTTGACATAAATCATATACTTCAATGCAGATTTCTGTAGATGAGTGCATGTGGACATGATGTGCTGGCTTGGTATAGCTTAAAATAAAATGTTTCACATTTCCCCAGGAGCTAAATTTACTTCTGCATATATCCTTTACACTTCACTCTAAGGAATAGCAATTGACAAAACAGGATTTCATTATTCCTTGGTTCCAAATGGTAATACCATTTATTATAGGTTGAATTATGACCCCTCAAAAAAATATGTTGAAGTACCATCCCGCAGTGACTCATAATGTAATCTTATTTAAAAATAGGATCATTATGGATATAATTTATAAATATAAGGTCATACCAGATTGCATGAGCCCTTAATCCAATGTGATCTATATTTTTGTAAGATGAGCAAAACTTAGACACAGGAACAATGAAAAATAGCCATGTCTTTGTGATGGAGGCAAAGATTGGTGTGATACATCTGCAAACTGAAGAATTCTAAGGATTCCTAGAAAACACCAGAAGCTAGGAAGAGGCAAAGAAAAATTTTCCTATAGAAAAAGAGCTGTCAGAAAAAGTACAGCCCTTGCAATCCCTTTATTTTGGACATAGAGCCACCAAAACTCCAAGAGAATAAATTTCTGTTGTTTTAAGCCTGAAAATTTTTAGGACTTTTTTCCCATATCCTTGAGAAAAAAAATACATCACTGAATATCAAAAATAACTGTTTTCCCTTTACTGCTAACACTTTAATTATGAAATATCAACTAAATCAGGAACAAACCAATTTTCTAAGCCAGTAGTCAGCAAAATACAACCTGCAGGCCAAATATGGCCCACTGCCTGTTTTCATAAATAAAGTTTTATTGTAATAGAGCTACACTCATTGTTTATGAATTATCTATGACTACTTTTGGAAAACAACACAACAGCAGAGTTGAGTAGTTGCAATATAATTGTATAGCCTGCAAAGCTAAAACTATTCACTATCTGAACTTTACAGAAAAAAGTTTGCCAACTCCTACTCTAAGCCAAACTATATTTTGATTTTTTTTTCATCATTATATTAGATAGAAATATCAGGACACAAAAAGATAGAAGCAACTAACAGAATTTCACAAAATCTTTCCTTTGTTGGCACAATGTCTCCCAAAAAACTTAGATATTACTTCTTCCTCAAGGTAGAAAATAGAAGAAATCCAGGCAGTTGTGAGTCTCTGAGTTGCCTTGCTCTGGTTAAGGACAGACAGATGGGATCCGTGCACACAGTTTAAGGCTGAACTCTTTGGGGAAGTACCAGATCCTAAGAATCTGACAACTGTACAAAGTTCCGTAGCAGCCTAATTTTGAGACTGAGGGGATAGACATTGTGGTTTAAAGACCAGATTTGTTCACAGTCTCCTGAGATTTAATCCCATTACTTCTTGCTGGGAAAAATGCTTGTCAGAGTATATTACCAGCAACAGCAACAACAACAAAAGCATTTTCCTAAGTAGAGAACAGTAAATGGAGAGCCAGGAGTCCTGAAAAAGCACGGCATTTGAAAATGTGCTTGATACGTTCTTAACACAAACACGCAAACATCTTTTTCTTTTGCATGTTTCTGGAGTATTTCATGTCATCTTTTTAGAATACCCAAAAGACAGAAGATAGGACCAGCCAGCAAGTTTGTCTAAGCTGGAGAAAGGAAAATCCCTATGATACTGCTCACATAATATTCATTGTATTACTTTTCTTGGAAACAAAACCACAATTTTATTCAGGTTGGCAATATATGTAGCTCAAACACAACTTTTCCCAGATACCTTTGCAGCTACACTTAGCTATATGACTGTGTCCAGGACAGGAGCTAAAAGGAGAGATTAATAGATAGGACTCTGAGGGAAATTCCTTGGTGGGAAGACAAGATATCTGGTAAGCACTCTTTTTAGCCCTTCCTCCCTTACTGTAATTCTTGCTTTAAATGTAAATGTAATAGCTGTATTTCTAGGAATCAGCTTGGACCATGAGGTACCTTTTAGTGGGAGGACAATAATAATATTTTAAGGTTAACAAACTGGATATATAGAAGAAGCCTGAATTCCTATGGGTACCCTGGTGTTGCCATATTTTATGTTATTTGAGAGAAAAGTAACTCTCGAAACCTTAATTAGGCCATTGTCATTTGTGTTTCATCTTATATGCAGCCCCCCAATCATATTCTGAATATTAGAAATAAAAAAGAGAATTCCCCAAAATAACTCCTACCAATCTCTTTCAAAAGAATATGACTAGCAAATTTATCTCAGCAAGAAACACACACACACATACACACACACAGAGATACATACATACACATTTGTCTACCTAGGAATACAAAAAAAAAATGAAAAAGTAACAAAAAAATTATTAAATATAAATAATAAGTATTTATTGTAAATAAACAAGTAATTTTATTGTAAAATTTTATTGTAAAATAAATGTGGATGAAGATGTAATTGTGGTATAGAGAAGTAGTGGGTGACAATAGGAATGGATATCATTATTTTTAGGCTTTAATATTTAAAAAATATAAGTTTAAAGGAACCACTAGAAAAATTCAAAGAAAATTTGAGTCTTTCACACATTTTTAAACTCTTATTTTATAAGTCTACATAATAATACTATTTTGAATGTATAAAAATATTAATATGTGAATTAAAACATAAAACATGCCCTAATATCTAAAATACATATTGATTTTTCTTATCATTCATACATTTTGTTGATAGCTACTACATTATAAGCACAATCACATAGCAGAAAATAATAAAATTTTCACATGTAATAAATATAAACTTTTTTCACAAATGAGAGGTGTCAACCATATGAGAAAATGAAGTAGTACGTTTTAAGCATTTTATCAAATTTAATTTTCTGGTTGGATTGATCTTAAATTTGAGATAAGCCAAAGTAAGACAGAACTGAGCATTTAGAATGCTCAGAAACATTATAGGAAATAGTTTATGTTTAAGCTCAGTGACTTATTGATCAGTGATATTCTCATTTGAACACTGTTTTTACTATAGAAGAGATAATTTTGAAAGAATATGCTTCTCCCCAATATTATTTGCTTACCATGTGGTACAGTTTATGTAGGAAACAAAAGATAAAGCTTGCTACTTTTCCTTTATTTACCAAATTTCTAAAAGAATTGATTGATTTCTTATCATCTTCGAAAGGTAAGAAGTATGTATACATATGTAAATATAAATATTCACACACACTACATACATACACATAAATATATACACACATACTACATATATATAAGTATGTGTGTATATATATATAGTCATTTATTTAGACATATTTAGTGAGTTCCAACCCAAACTAAATAGCTAAATTAGTCTATATGTGGTCACTGGGCCCTCTTCAAATTGGCTAGAGTTGGTATCCCTTTGATGTTTTGGTATGGCTATAATAGTTTTCAATAGCTTCCTTGTCATTTGGGATAGATCTTCTAGGTTCATCTTTAACATTTCCTGCCACAGACTAGGCTCAGACAATTCTCAAAAATGCCCTTATGCTTTTATATCTTTGAGAAATGTCTAATCAGGTTATTGGCCCAGTTTTTAAAATTAGGTTATTTGCTTTCTTACTATTGAGTTGTTAGAGTTCCTTATATATTTTGGACTCCTTATCACATGTATGTTTGTAAAATTTTCTCCCATTTTGTAAATTTTCTCTCCTCTCTGTCGATTGTTTACTTTGCTGTACAGAAGCTTTTTATTTTTATGTAATCCCATTTGCCTATTTTTGTGTGTGTTGCCTATGCTTTTGGGATCATATCAAAACATTTATTGCCCCTAAAAATGTCATGGAATTTTTTCCCCATGTTTACTTCTAGTAATTTTATAGTTTCAGATCTTACATTTAAGTATGTAATCCATTTTGAATTATAATCTAATTTAGAACACTTCAATCATTCCAGAAAGTTTTCTTATGCATGCATAAATTCTACATAAAATAAATATGTTGAATGAACAGTATCTACAACAATAATCTTTTCCTAAAGATCACCATCTAGTTAGCTGTTTTCAGTCTCCAATGAATTGAAGATCTGTCTAATAAATCATGTTATAGTTCTGCCTAATGATAGAAATGCTTAGAGTAGTGTTGACTATAGTATATGAAGTTCAGTGAAGGTGCTGAGTTTTTATTAAGTCTTAAGAAAATGTTTCTTTTGTTCATTTTCTGGTTTTAGCTATAATCTTAATAAAGTTACTGGAGAATAAACTTCCTACAAAGTGAGAGATTACCATATTTATTTCATGAATTTGAATCATATCATTCCCCAAAACACCAAATACTGTTTTTAACACCCAATCAATTTTCCATAAATATTTGTTAAGAGATGGGAAATGTTGTCTCTCAAAGTTGTAATTTTTGGGCTTTTAAGTTCAAAGGAATATAAGAGGTATGTTTTTCATCACTATGTATACTCTCCATCAAACCAGTAGGCTGGGTGCAGTAGCTGTCCATAAAGAATCACTTAGCTGGGCACGATGGCTCACCCCTGTAATCCCAGCACTTTGGGAGGCCAAAGTGGGAGGATCACGAAGTCAGGAATTCAAAACTGGTCTGACCAACATGGTGAAACCCCGTCTCCACTAAAAATACAAAAATTAGCTGGGCATGGTGGCGTGTGCCTGTAATCCCAGCTACTCAGGAGGCTGAGGCAGGAAAATCGCTTGAACCCAGGAGATGGAGGTTGCCATGAGCTGGGATTGCACCACTGCACTCCAGCCTGGGAGACAGACCTCCATCTCAAAACAACAACAGCAAAAAAGAATCACTTAAGTAGTAATATAAATGTTTACTTTAGATTATAGATTTATAGTTGATATTTTATAGGATATCTTCTTGCACATTTTCTGTTAAACAGGATTTCAAAATCTGAGATATTGCATCCACTGTGCTCAATTTCATATTGCAAAAAAATTTTCTGAAAAGAAATTGGTTTTGACATATGTCAAAGAGCAATTCTGAAGATTAGTTTGGACTATAAAAATGTCTAAGGTGTCTTTCAACTTCCTTGGTGTTCATATAGGAAATGCACTTAAGCCATATGGCTCTGCTCATTACCTTATGTGTATTCATTTATCTGTGTAAGGTGTTAAAAAAGTGGACAGACGAACATGAATAAGAGATACTAGATGCACTATTTTCAAATACTATTACTTGTTTAAAGTTACATAATTCAAAAAGTGAATCTAATTACCAGAAAAAAAGTATTTAATTTGTCCTAGATTATAGTACTCAAATTATTTAACACTTTTCATAGGTAATCAGAAAGTAAAACCTTATTCATTCTCCTCTCTCTTAAACTTACAAGTTACTTTTAAGGCCAGTTTTATTTTTTATTCAAAAATTGTCCTGGTAAAAGGAAAATCAAGCTCTTCCCATTGTAACATGACCTGACCCGACAATATGTTTTATCCATATTATATATTCTACAATAATTTGTTATCTTGAACTTCACAAGTAATAGTATAGGTACATTTTTCTATTATTTTATCTCAGACCTTATTTGTGGTGATAGTTCAGCCTCTATTTTAACTCCTACCTTTTCTAGTCAGGTACCGGATGGCAGCAAATCTTTCAAGGCGGTGTTACAGCTTCCCTTCTGTCGTCTTTCTATATGTTATTTCAGGATAATGGCTAAAAAATAAAATAATCAGCTGAAAAAGAGTAAGTGGGTAGCAATTCCCACTAAATACATTACATTTTAATAAGAACAATGACATTCATCAGAAAAATGCAGGTTAACCAATTGCTTTTATTATATTTCTTTGCAGTCATGATCTTCAAATTTTAATGTTGAAGATAAGGTTATTATAAAGTTTATACATTCTGAGTTTCAAATATTGGAGTCAAATCAAGGTCATAAATTCTGTGCATATTTTGCTTTTTTGTTTGGGTTTGTTTTTGACTCTCAACTCAACCAAATTGAAAAAAAAATTACCTAATGATAGCTACAGAAGAAAATTGTGAATAGTATTACAGATTTTAGCAGCTTTTTAATTAACCAGGATGAACATTTCAATAATAAATGTATCATAGGTAAATTAAAATGCCCGAACGAGAGCAAAACATTTTAGTAAACAACAATATCAATTAGTGTATATTTGTGACAGTAGATGATACTAACTAATTGGATTAAGTATTGGAAATTTCACATTTCCATTCTGGAAATGCCTACATTTTAAAGGCATTTTATAAAATAGAAGATGATAAGTAGTAGATTTAGTTAATAAATTTTTAAATATATATTTTAGTACACTTTGCATGTAGACTATGTGACCATAGATCTAATAAATTATGTAATCAAAATATTGCATCACATCTTAAAAACATATTTTCCACAACTAGAAATTTGAGAATTTAATGGCATAGTCAACTTTAGACAGGAAGATGTGGTACTTTAAAAGATAACCATTAAAAAACAAAGTAGCAACATCTAAATTCTCCTGTTATCTGTCATAAATTATGAATAGATACTAGGGCTATCATTCTTTTGTTTACATGTAGAAATTATCCAGTGTCTACTGTTGCCAGAAATTGTTGTCAATGCTGAATACTAAGACTTCAATCTTGATATGAAGATTCCATCTTTCTAATTTTTTTACCAGACACCTGAGATTTTCTCAGTTTTTTATACTAATTTTCTTTATACATATTATCCCATATTTCATACTTAAATCTATTTGTTTCTCAAAATAATTTGGATTCTTTTTCTTTTTTTGGATACTTCTTTTAAAGTGATACTCTACAGATCTTTGGATGGACTATGCCGAATATATATGTTTTGAATCCTGCTTATGTTCTTTCATTTTTCCAGCTTTAATTTGATTGTCTTATATTTCAAAAAAGTTCAATAATCTTGCATAAAATATAATTTGTATTTTTATTCATATTCTATAAATCCCCAAATAATTAACTAAAATATATTTCTTCTTTCAATAATAATATTAAACTTCACATTTCTTTTTTGTTTTTTTTTGAGACAGAGTCTCGCTCTGTCACCAGGCCCCAGGCTGGAGTGCAGTGTTGCAATCTCGGCTCACTGCAATCTCCGCCTCCTGGGTTCAAGCAATTCTCCTGCCTCAGCTTCCCAAGTGCTGGGACTACAGGCGTGCGCCACCATGCCCAGCTAATTTTTTTGTATTCTTTAGTACAGACGGGATTTCACCATATTGGCCAGGATGGCCTCAATCTCTTGACCTTGTGATCCGCCTGCCTCGGCCTCCCAAAGTGCCGGGATTACAGGCATGAGCCACCATGCCTGGAGCTAAACTTTACATTTCTAAAGAATTTTTAAAATTTTATGATAGCCTAACTATTGTTTATTAGGTTTAAATTTTTCTATAGTATGGCTCAAATCATTAATAAGTTGCCAGTGATAGAAAGTATACTTAGAAAACCTTTCAAAATGTTTTTTTTTCCAAGTAAAATCATAAAATTGATATTTTTCTATGTACTAATTTTTTTGCCAAGACAAAACTTAAGAAGAAATAAAATGTTAGTGAAATCAAGTTCAGAAATTGCCAAAACAGATATTGCTCAAGCAATGACAGATTGCTAAACGACATTAAATGGCACATTGTACTGGCTTATTAGAGTACATAGCTACCAGATTTATAGTCTAAAATTTAGGAGAAACATTAACACTTCCTTATATAACTCTTACTTTGATGTACGAAGAGGATACGGTAATGCAATTAACTGTGATATGTAGCATTTTGTCATGTTGTGTTTTGTTTTGTTTGAAGCCAATATGTACCACAAAAATATCTAATATCTCTCCTTCATTTTATAGTAGCAATATTGATGCAGATCTGTTTGAATAAATTAGATTCTCTTTTGTATTGTCTTAGTTTATTGGAAGTGGCAAGGTTATATGGTCATGATCTAGCTAGTTACACCTATATTTCCATCTATAATCATTGCCTTATATTCACATATCCCATTTGTTTAAATAGCTTCTAGTACCTATTACTGAACAAATTCTAATCACAAAATTATCTAGGAAAAGTTGAATTCCCAGTCTCTACAACACATCAGTCACTGGTTTCCTCAACCCCTGGGATGCTGTGATTCTCCAGGGACATATCTTCTCCCTCATTGCCTACCCATCACTAAAGTTTTAATAAATGTTATGGGGTCTTTTATAATAGTCATGGAAAAAACAAGCCACACGTATTGCAATCTTCAAGCAATCCTTACCAACTAGGTCATAAAGGGATAAATGACAGATTTCTGGGAGCTGATCTCTCCAGCAGGAGTTCATGTGGTTTATGACCTCTATGCCCTTCTCCAAATGCTGACCAAAGTTCAGGACCTAAAATTAGAGAAGTCAATCTCACGGCATTGCCAAAGGCTATTGCTATTTTTTGCTTTTCTCTTAAGGCCCCTCTTTTTTTTTTTTTTCTGACCTGTACACATTACCCAATCCATGTGCTTGAAACCTGACAATAACATTTTAGCCAACCAACCTGGCTGCTCCTCAAGAAAGCTATTTTGGGATATTAAAAGAATCACAATGATTTCTGCAATGTGTAGTTTATTTGCCATAAGAAAATACCAAAAGAATTGAAGAGAACAAGATTCCAATTAAAGAGCTGCTTCTTCCATCTTCCTAACAAAGAAATTTCAACTTTGTAAAGCTTCCAAGCAGAGGTAGCCTACGGTAGAAAACACTGCTAAATATCCCTTGTCTAATTTTATTGTGTTGTTATGAGCATTTCTCTAACAATGGTTCCACTTAAAGTAGGCACTAAAACTCATTATTACATAAATCAAATTCACTCTAGCTTCTTGGCCCCTTCTCTTGCTGTTTCCTCTGCCTACCTCGTGCTATCCTAAAATATTCACAGGAGAGGTCTCGTCTCATCTTTCGGCTCTTAGTTCACAGCTCATTCTCTCCATCAAGCTCTCCCTATTGATCCTAGGACACACTCTATCTCTTATCTTTTTCACTGTCCCATTTAAAAAAAAGCAGTTAATGCCATTAGACTTATCTTATATATTTATTTTCATTGTCATTGCCAGTTTCTCTTCACCAGAATGGAAGCTTTATTAGGGCAGAGAATGTGACTGAATATGTCAGAAGGTTCTCTGCCAAATTCCAATATCAATAAATATTTCTTGAATCAGTGAAATCAAATTGCAATGAAACTATAAAGCTATGAAAATGAATGCTCTGTTGAACATAAATGTCACACTTAAAAATATTTTTGTTCCATTGTTTGCACTTCTAAAGAACATCCTCATTCACTGTTATAGCCCTGTTCATATTGAATTTAATTGCTCATGAATTTATCATTTCCCTTAAAATAGATTTACAAGTGTCGTGGCTTTGCATCAACTGTGGCACCCTGTCACGTTTCCTGGAAACAAAGAGAAATTCAGTCTACTTGTTGAATTATTAAATAGGTAGATTAATTCATTTAGTATTTATGAGAAAGTGTTACAAGTTTGCTATTGACGTCTCTAAATATCTTTGTCATATTCACAAAAATAAGCATTAGTGGATTCTGGTTTGATAAAATATATCTCCAAGTAAATGTTTTAAATGTCTCAGAACATTGTTACCTAATACCTAGTACAAGATTCATGTCTGTGTATCTTCAATTCTGTAGGAGAGTGCATAAAATGAACAAATATTAAGAATTGGTCACGGCTATGCAGGCTCTCTTTTGGTTCCATATGAAGTTTAA
>CAUYQU010045206.1:0-13067 GCA_963574635.1 Cheracebus regulus | reverse complement strand
GGGGCTGACGCGGTGAGCAGCTTTTCTCCTCTGCTGGTGCGGCTGAGGGAAAGGAAGTGGCTGTTGGCCCTCAGCCCTGTCCAGCTTTTATGCAGGCCACACCGCCGCAGTTCACACCACCTCATTGGCCCCAGGTCTTAGAGAAGGTGGGGGTTCCTCCCAGCTTAAAAATCCCCCTGTTCCACAGCCCTTCAGACTCCATGTCTGGGTCCCCTTCCAGGAACACTCCCTTCGTGGAAGCCATCTTTCTCTCTCCTGGACTTTCCCTCTGGAGTCCCCTTCCACACTCTCTCGTGGAAGCCTGTCTTCCCCTCCTAAACTCCGTCTCTCTCTATTCCCTTCCACTCCATGTGGAAGCTGCTTTCCTTCCCTGGATTCTGTCTTTCTGGATTCTCTCAGTTTGAGAGTTAGCTGTTTTTTCCCTCCCTCCTCCTGTTTTTCTCTCTCTTTCTAAATAAATCACTTTCTACAAATACTTTTGAATCTGGCATTTACTGCACACTGCGCCGTGGTCCCCTCTCTCATTCTTGAGAGGGCAGGAGACCAAGAACCTGGAGAAAAGTCCTCTCAGGGGAGCTGAGGGCACCCTGAACCCCAATATTACACCTCCCTCACAACTTCCCAAGAGCAAATTCCTTATGGGCCCCAGGATCTTAATCTTGAAACAATTCTGTTGAATTTTACCCTGCCCAGGTAAATTGATAGCTTGTCTTTACAGGTACAGGACAAAGGATGGAACTCAAGGTCCTCCCCTTGCTCATCTCAGACAAATGCTTTTCTGATTGCTTCCTCTGCCGTAAGTTTATTTTATTTTATAAAAAAATGCAGATTCACTGAGCTAGATGAATGCATAAGTGACTGCTTTTTCCTTCACACTTTCACATGTGAATGACTGATCAAAGACTCAGAAGAATGCAACTGCTTGCCTCTTAGCTACCCACAGCTTTAAAAATGTCTTCCTCTCCAGCATTCGCCCTTTCCCCTTTAAATACTGAAGCCCTCAAAATCATCTTTGGAGAAAGGCACAGACTTGTCCCCCAAGCGTTGTTCTTAACTTTGACAAAATAAGTCTAAATTGAGACCTGTCTCAGATATTTTTGGGTTTACAGACAATATAAAACTTTTACATTAAAATTGTGTTAAGGGTCATAGAACTTCCAATCTTGGTGGTGAAATGAATTATAAATGAGTTTCGTGCAACTTCCACATGGGTCTCACTCTAAGTAGTGAAAAACAATAGCTATTATTCTTTATCAGGATTAGTCCTGAATGAGGCAAGTGTTGACTTAGTGGAGTGTGATATGATATAATAAGAACTATACATTTGCTCTCTGCCCCTGGTTCCTGCCACACAGCTCTGAAAATCCTTGAAATTTCTAGAGTGATGAGTGTCTTTTGCACATTAATGAGATGATTGGTGGCTTGAGACCCTTAGATAGCTTCAGGTTAGGGCTAGTCACCAGAAGGACCAAGACATAATTAGAGTTGGAGTGTCACCGCACCCCCAACCCTCCAAGGAAGAGAGAGGGAGGGATGTTTGAGATGATCACCAATGACCAATGATCTAATTAATAGTGCCTATGTAATGTTGCTGTCATCAAATATCCAAAAGTTGGGGTTCTGTGGAGGTGCCTGGGAGGGTGATTGACCCTCATACCTTGCCCTGGCTCTTTTAAAATTGCATCTCTTCATCTGTGTTGTTCATAGATATTCTTTGTAATGTATCTTATAATGAATGGGTAAATATAAGTAAAATGTTTCCCTAAGTTCTTTGAGCTTCTCTGGGAAATTAGTTGAATCTGAGGAAGGGGTGATGGGAACCAAGATTTATAACAAGTCACTCAGAAGCACAGGTCAAAACCCCAGGGTTGCAGTTGACATTTTAAATGCAGGTTAGTCCTACGGGACTCAGCACTTATCCTGTAGAATCTGATACTAAGTCTAGGTAGATAGTGTCAAAACTGAGCTAAGTTATAGTATACTCAATTGGTATCTTTGGAGAATTAGGTGCTTGGTGTGTCATGGGGAACCAATACATCTGGTTGACAAATTTGAATTAAATAGAAGAGCAAGGAAAATGCTTTTTATTTTCTTGTCTCACTTAAGGAATCTTTCAGAAAGTATACACACATAGAGAATCAGCTCTGTCATATGATGTATGTATTCCTAAAATTCACCGTGCTATGCAAATTTATATAATAAAAATTATGTGCCTTACGGGGAAACCAGTGTTGGGAAACAATACTCAAAAATTGTTTCAGTGACATACACAGAAGAAAATCATAGGAACCTAATAAAAATAGTAGCATACTTTTATGCATATTAAGTGGTAAAGAAGTATATAGTTTCATAAAAGAAACATGATGCTTCATTCTTGAAAAAGACCTAAGGTTTGCTTGTGGAAGTGAGTATTGACAGAGTTTCAGCTTGGGAGGAATTGCGAAGTGGTGAAAGAAGAATTATCTGAAATCAGACAGAAAGCTGTAGCACCAGATATGGATGGGTGGTCTCATAACACCTGTGCTAAACTGAAGTAGCTGATAGATGTTTGAGGTTTGTTTATGCTTACATTTTCTGTATTGCTACATGGCTTTGTTCTGCCAGGTGCCATTTTGTGCATCCACCTAGTGTTTCTCAAGATGAAGTAACACATAGGCAAACAAGAAATTTGTGTCATGCTCAAATTGTTCCTTAATATATAAATAATTTTGGAACTAATTCATTTTTTTCCAAACATGCTTTTTAAAAGAACTTACTGCACTGCCTTCTTCTAATCAGATACATTTGTTTGCAGGTGCTTAAGTTGGCATAGACTTTGTGTAGTTTAATTTACTACAATTCCTTTTAGTATTGAATAAATCCCATTAAATCTGTGGAAAATTGATCCAATATATCAACCTTTGGGATTTACTAAAGAAGTAGAAACATTTTTATTGCAAAAATAGTTAATATGAGTATGTTTCATATTCAAAATTTAGATCCTGCTTCAATGTAAAAAAATAGGTGTTTGATTAAATAATGTTATATACATATGATTAGCTACCATGCAAATTTAGTTTTGCAGAAATTATCTTTTGAAATTGAAATATATTAAAGGCATATTATTAGAGACAAATATAGATATTACAATAATGTATAACATAAAATATCAATCACATATGTTTGCTTATATGTAATAAATGTATCTACAAGAGTATCAGTAACTTGTCTTTGGCTAGGTGGGATTATATTTATTACTTAAATTCTTTGTTCCTTTTTTTCAAAATATTTAGTGATTTTCTTTAATGATATATACAATTAGCATAATCATAACAAACATTATAGTTTATGCAACTTAAAATGTGATTACAAAACAATTCTATGATATATTTTTTTTAAATAGTTTACTCATGGTCCAAAATTATACCATGTACAATGCCTTTATTAGGCATATGGTCTATGCCTCTCCATCTTTTCACTCCACCAAGATTGATTCATAACTGTCATGCATACCACATGTTTCTACTTGGGTCCCTGGTAGATGTTGCTAATTGATCTCTGATTTATAACTTTTATCAGCACGGTATTGATATAACTGTAACTGAGCAACCAGAATTGGCACATGAGCTGTATCTATTTGCCTCCTCTATTTCATCATGTTGGCAGAGAGTCACTAATGTATTCCCACTTGAACACCCATTGTCTGTATCAACTGTATAAAAGTTAGTTAGGTTATTTTTAGAGCTGACTAAAATGCACTATGTATTCACTGCATTGTAGCATGCATATATTTGAAAAGGAGATGTGTCCTACCAAAATATCAAGAAATGTTCCATTATTCCAGTGTCTAATACTTAGGTTGCTCTAACATATCCTCAGAGGACTCATTTTCAAATCTCACTTTTGGACAAAATATTGCCTTTCTCTCCTTCACTAGTGACATTGAAATAAAATTGCTATGATCCAAAGACTAGAAAAATAAATACTGTATGCTTTAAAGAAAGGCCAATTTGGCAGCAACTGGGGGATGAGGGGGAATGGAATACCGCTGTGCCAATGTCAAAAACAGCCCTTCCTCAAATCCTATCCTTTTTGCAGTGCAGAGCAACCTTCATAAGTTGTACTTCTCTCATGTCCTGAAGCCAAACTTAAAAGTTTAATCCTCATGAGCGAAAAATGAAATCCTTTATAAAAATAGCTCCTGGCCAAAAGACTCTACTTAAAAGAAAGAAAGAAAGAAAGAAAAGAAAAAGAAAGCAAGAGGAAACAAAGCAAATGGTATAGTAAGCTAACAGAATTCTTCCATGGTAACCTTACCACCTTGTATGCAAAGATCCTGTGCAGCCAAGTTTCAAGCTATGTGGAGAGGAAGCATGAGTCTCTGGTGCTTACAAATTCAATTCCATTAAACAAGTATTTATTGAGTGTCTTCCATGTGCTCAGCAATGCTTTAGACACTGTGAAAGAAACAAAGGACATATGAGACAGTTACCACCCTGAAGGAGTTTGCAATCTTGTTGAAGAGCTTTCTCTGGAAAACAGTTTGCTGCCAAATGAGTAAGAAATACACAGGATTCAAAACACCCTGTGGACAGAAAAACTATTCACATGTCATCCAGATGTCATTTTAATGGAAGCTCAACCATCTTGTTTTTAATTTACCAAAGGAATCAACCCAGGGCATACCTATGTATTTAGCCTTGTCCACATTTCAAGTGGATCATTCCAAGCAAACAAACTTGCTTCTAAACCAAGAATGCTGCTGATGAAATGCGCAAGAGTTGCCTGAATTTGCTCCTTGACCTTGTCTGTCAAATATGATAGTCATTTATTTCTGGGTAATGCATTATCACTATGTCCCATTTTGATGATGTATTATACTTACACATCATTGAAGAAGCAATTTGCTTTGATGATGTACAGACATGCAATAGATCATGGCTCAGAAAAGAGCGAGAGGAGGAGCACCCTGGAGATCTATAACTCAAGCAGTGATGCCATCCATACAAGAACACAGAGACCATTAATTTAAATTATCTGGACAGGAGCTGGGCTAACGAAAGGACTTCTGACCCTTCCCAAACGTAAAAATAGATATATTAAAAATGTTTCTCATGGTTGCTAAAAGGTAGAATAGGGAATCCTTGTGGTGATGAAACTTCTCGGTGTCTTGATTGTGATGGTAGACACATAAACCTACACATTGATAACAATCTATAGAATTTATACATATTCCTATGCACATACACATACAAATGAGTCCAAGCCAAATTGGGATAATCTGAGTAAGTTGGATTGATTGTACAATGTCAGTATGATATTCTACTATAGTTTTATAAAATATTATCATTGGGGAAAGCTGGGCAAAGTATATACAGAATTTCTTTGTATTCTCACAAGTGCATGTTATTCTATAATTATTTTAATGATTATTCACATGTAATCCAGATGTCATTTTAATAACATTGAAAATATTTTTAAATGATTTCTTAGATGTAAGATAATAAATTATCAGACTCAACTTTCATGGTATGACCAAAGTTTTCTTCTGTTTAAGACATTATGAGAAAACAGAGGCATCCATACACTTTAATAAAAAATCCTGTTCTAAAGGGAGATATTGGCAAATATTTAATAGTAATCCATGACAATTATATTCATATTAACACCTAATTAATGTTCAATCCAAGAAAAGAGTTCTGCTTAATGAAAGAAACTAATAGAATTTTAAAGATTTTAGGAAGTTATTTCAGTCTGCATATATAAATATAAAAAACCACAATATTGTTCTTTGTTGTAAAATGAAATAGCTCGAGAGGGTAAGATCTGTGAAGACAAATTTAAATAAGTTTAAGCTAATGCCTAAAGGTGAAATCCATGTATAGGTTTCTTTAGAATTAGAGTCCTGAATTAAGATAGAAAGTATGTCCATTTGACATCTAAAATATCTTATAATAAGTATATTTGATAAGTGGATATCTTTATCAATAGTCTTATTTACATGCAGCTGAATTTATTTTGGGGCTGTAGAGAAACTGGGGGAGTGCTTATTTATGTTACAGTGATGTTAGCCTAAGGGAATGGTTTTGCCTGCTAGGAATAGAACGAAAATAAACAAGTCCGTGAGATAGAATTATGAAATGCAAATTAAGCAATATGATGGGATTCAACATACAACACATATGGACAAATGTGTCTACTTCTATGACATTCCCCTAACCACAAGACATTAAAATAGAGAATCATTCATAAACATATTAAGAATAGGAAAAAAGGAAGATACCAGGAGACAAAGACACATTCCTTGTAGTAGGACGACAAATGATATCATATTTAAGAATGAACTGAAATGCTCAGAGACTCAGTAGAAAAGGAATCAGTGGAAGAGAAAGCTGCTCTTCACAAAAGTGTCCTTGGAATTTAGTATTTACAGAGATCTCAGATTTTGAGAGATAGGTATATAAATTAGATAAACTATTCTGTCTTCCAAGCCATATTTGCAATGGGGTATTTTCTGTCATGCTGGGTCCAAATTAACATATTCTAAAGAAATTGGTCAATCTGACTGCCCAAGGCTGGAGATACAAGAGTGGGTATGGAGACATGGACTAGAACCAAAATCACTTTTAATTGGGATGCATGTAGCCTGGAGATAGGGCATGCCCATTCTTTATTCATATCTCTAAAAATTAATGCTTGCCAACAGTTACTGACAGTTACTTCTCATGTTCTGGGGTAGAGGCCAGTATGTAAAGAAGACAGCCACTCAACTGCCTAAATTAGTTTATTCAATTATTCATTCCTAAATATAAACAGAGAACTAAGGAACACAATATATTTTGAGGGAAAAAAAAAACAAAAAAGATGAAAATTTAAACATATAAAAATAAGATTTGAGATTATCAATTCATATGTACATCTTAAATTGATCCAGTGTTTTAGTTCTAGTAACTGAAGATATAAAGAATGTAATACATACTATGTCATCAATGACCTCAAAAATTTGATATGTTAACATCTCTAAGATTCTGAAAGGCAGTATACCATATAAAGAAAGAATGCAGACCACTGTGAGTTTGATCAGCTTTCTTACTGTTGCTTTCTTAAAGCACTTTAACGTTTGATTCAGTTTTTTGACATTATAAATATATCACCTGTCTGATACAGTGAAAGACAGAAATTTAAAGAGGACTAAATAAAAACAAAATTATTTGTAATATTAAATATTTTCAACAAGGATATAAAGACTAGTTAGTCTGAATTCTGTTGTTTTACTTGATTTGGATAAAGAACATTACAATGATTTAAAAAGCAGTATATTCAAGTCAAGAGACATATAAGTAACTAGTAAAGGGTTCAGTGCAAAGTTGTGCCATTTTAAGGATGTGAGCACATAATAATGTGTGTGTGTGTGTGCACGTGTGCATGTGCATATAGGAAACAGTGATTCTAGATCTAAACCACATTTTATTTTATACTGCTTTGGAAAAATTATCAACGAAAGATGCAAACAATTTCATTCCTAAATCCAAATGCTGTTAGAATTGACAAAAGTGAAAATGTGTTGCTATGAGCTGAAGACATATTATAATGTAACAATAGAGAAAAAATATCCATTGTTTGCTAATAGCCAGAAGGTCAAGTTTCTTGATGTTAGAAATCATGCTAAGTTAACCAAGAAGACCCATTAGGGGCAAAACAGAAAAGTCAAGGAGGAGGCCATTTCTACCAAGAGCTACTCACAATTCAAGTTTTCCTTGTAATGTCATTCTCAAAGAACTGAGGATGAAAACAAGAACACACGTGAAAGAGTGAAATGCTTCTGGAATGAGATCCAAAGTAAAAATGGCTAACAGATGATGTCGCAATATGAGTGACTTATAAAGAACCCTTGAAAAGCTCAAACTGAGGGACAAGTTAATTAGTTCTTTCATCAAATCCTCCAATGAAAAACCTCACCTTTTTCTCTTGTTCTTAATTACCTCATCTCTACTTCTTTCTTTTTTCTCTTCATTGCTGCTCATTTCCTGTTTTTTCCCTCATGCAGTTTTATTTGCAGGATAAACAAACACATGAAGGAGAAATATGAAGGAAATATATTTGGCAATTTTCTTTTCAAATAATTTTCAAATTTATGTAACATATTTGAGTAGTAAGGAAAGATGATGGCACCAATTCAGTAGGACCACTGACTTCTGAGATATATTGAACAGATGACTTCAGAAAGAAAATAAAGATTTCTTCACTATATTAAACAATATTTGGAAACCAAAATTTGTGTTGAACCACAAGAAATCCTGAATAGTCAAAACAATCTTGAGGTAGGAAGTAAATGCTGGAGGCATCACACGTCATGGTTTCAAACTATATTACATAGCTATAGCAATCAAAACAGTATGGTACTGGCATAAAAGCAGACACACAACCCAATGGAACAGAATAGAGAGTCCATAAATAAATCCACACATATATGCTCAACTAATTTTTGACATCAGTGCCAAGAATACATAGTTAGGAAGGAATATTGTTTTCAGTAAATGGTGTTGGGCAATCTCAATATCCATGTGCAAAATAATGAAACTGAAACCTTACCTTGCACCATATACCGAACAAAAACTACCTCAAAATGGATCAAATATGCAAATATAAAACATGAATCTGTAAAACTAGTAAAATAAAATGTAGAAAAATTCATTGACATTGGTCTTGGCAATTATTTTTTTTATGACACCAAATACAAAGGCACCAAAAGCGAAAATAGACTAGTGGGTCTACAACAAACTAAAAGCTTCTGCACATCAAAGGAAACAATGAAAAGAAGCAAAACCCAACCTAAAAATGGGAAAAAATATATTTGCAAAACATCAAATAAGGGGTTCATATCCAAAATATATAAGGAACACATACAACTCCTTATTGAAAAAATGAAAAACCCTATTAAAATTTGGGCAAAGGACCTGACTAGAAATATCTCCAAAGAAGACATACAAATGGCCAATAGGCATAGGAAACAAATATTTCATATCACTAAGCATTAAGGAATTGCAAATCAAATCCACAAGGAGATATCACTTCACGTCTCTTAGAATGTCTATTAGCAAAATAGCAAAAGATAACAAGTGTTAGCAAAGCTTTGGAGAAAAGGAAACCCAAGTAAACTATTAGTGAAATTGTAAGTTAATACAGTCATTGTAGAAAACAGTATGGAAACTCCTCAAAAATTAAAATTAGTACTTCATATAATATAGCAGTTTCATTTCTGTATATATATCCAAATGAAATAAAATCACTCCCCAAGGAGATACCTCCACCCTAATGTTCATTGCAGCATTAGTCACAATAGCCAGTTCAGAGAAACCTAAATGTTAATGGATGAATGGATAGATGAATCCATTAAGGATTATACATGCACACACACAGATACACACAAACACACAGACACACACAAACACACACACACAAATATTTTGGAATATTATTCAGCCTTGAAAAAGAAGAAAATCCTGCCATTTGTAATACCATGTATAAACCAGAAAGAAATGATACTAAGTGAAATAATCTGACAGAGGAAAAAGCACTGCATAATTTCACTTATATGTGAAATCTAAAATATTCAAATTTATAGCAGCACAAAGTAGAAAGGTGGGGTTGAAGGTAAGGAAAATAGGGAGATGTTGGCCAAGAGGGTAGGTCTTAAGTGTTCTAACTGCACACACACACACACACACACACACACAGTTAACTATATGAAGTAAACAATATGTTAATTAGCTTGATTGTGTTAACCGTTACACAACATAAATGAATAGCTAAACATCAACTTGTACAGTATAAATGCCTACAATTTCTAGTTGTCAATTATACACCAGTAAAGCTAGAATGTCAAAATAACAAAAATTAACTACAATTTACAGTAGCAGGCACAGTTAAGAACCTGAGAATATTTAGGATGGAATAAACGTAACTCATAAATGAGGTGGCAGAAGAGGAATAGGTCAAATATTAAAGAGTCATTATATAAAAGTCAGAGAAGACTTTACCATCCATAATCTCAAGTAAAACAATTGGATCAGAGGACAGAAACACAAAGGAAGCATTCTATGGAAAGTTTATTTTGAAATGAAAAAGATTTCCTCAGGTTTTGGTAAGTTTCAGGCCATGAAGTTTCTTTTCAAAAGTACTTAAAATGTCTTATAGGTTTTCTGCTCTCTTATAAATCTAAGATCTCATGATTCAATCACAAGCAACGATAACTTGAAAAAAATTAATTTTACAGGAACGGAGATAATACAATTCACTAAAACTGTGGTGATTAGTTAAAAGATAATCACTGGATAGTTCGCCAGTCTTACTTGCTGAGCTTTAAGTCACATACCTCAGCCAAAATCTTGGTAGCTCTTTCAAGAAGCCAAAGTGTACCTCCAGGAGTTTTTAGTTAGGTCCAGCTTTGCAATCCTGATATTCTTAGGATAATAAATATATGAGTTTTTCTAAAGAGAGAAAGGACATGAATTATAGGAGTGATGGCTGAAGCAACACTCATGTACTTGGTGAAAGGAAGTGGCCCTAGAGCTTATTGGAAACCACCAACTAAAGTAGTCCTAATTTATTGCTGCTTAATTTAATTCTTCCTTAAATATTCCCTCTTTTAGTTTTTAAAAATTGAAAATGTGTTTGTTCTTAATCGTGATTTTCTTTCCCTACTGACAATGCATGATAAGCACTAAAGCCACCAAAGCTTATTCTGTTGAGGATGAAGTTAAAATGCATGTTTGTCGTAGACAAGTGATATAAAATAGGTTTCCAAGAAGGTCTGTTCTTTTTTATCTCTACATGATTGTTTCAAGTGAACCATTTAAGGTTTTTTCACATATCGTTGGCTTGCCTTCTGAAGAAAGGAACGGCATATACAGAGGATGAAAAAAATAAAAAACTCTTTCTAATTTTGCTAGTTAAAAGTACTTCTTTAAACAATACCATATTCAAAGTCAAATAATAGGGGCATTTATTCTATTTTCAAGATGCTCATCAGTTCAAATAATACAGTTTCCTATTTGTTTTGTTTTTCAATAGTCTAACACAACACAGCATTGGTTTAATAAAACAAAGAAAGTTTGCACATTTCTTTGTGATGTCTTCAAAATTAGTTAATGCATACTAAAGTGCCAATTTTCTATATGTACTGGAGGTCATTTTTCAATTAAGGCATGCCTATGGCTAACATAAAAAATATATCAAATAATAATTATATATTCTCAGAAAAGAAGAAGAAATTGGGCCAGAAATATTCAATTTGATATATTGATATATTTCTATTATTATTTATAATTTTCCCAGTATGAAAAATTGCTAAATTGTGAAAGAAGTATATGAAATCAAAACATTAATTCACACCTATGATAATTTTTGCCATTAACTTATGAACTAATTCTCAAGTTTATTTTGAAATTAGTTTTATCTTCTAATACAAGGACCTTGATGGATTTTGGATGTTAAAGAATCCTGATGATTTTATAATTTCAGGATATAATATAAATTGTATTCAATTATGCATACTACACAAAGAAGCATGAAACATATTGTAATAGACATTCATACATATTTTTGGTTGGTGATTTATCCTGAATTTAATAATAATGGTATGGTATCTACTTCACTTTTGTCTATCTGGAATAAGCATATATTAATCCATTCTTACTCTGCTATTACAGAAATATATGAGACCGTATTATACAGTAATTTATAAGGCAAAGAAGATTAATTGGCTCATGGTTCTGCAGGCTGTATGAAGCACAGTGACTTCTGGGAAGACTTCAGGAAGCTTAGAATCATGGTGGAAGGTGAAGAGAAAGCAGGCATATCTTACCTGGCCAGAACAGAAGGAAGAGAGAGAGGGGAGGTGCACACATTTTCAAACAACCAAATCTTGACAGAACTCTTATCATGAGAACAGCACTTCTGGGATGGTGCTAGACTACAAGAAACCGCTCCCATGATGCAATCATTCACACCAGTCTCCAGCTCCAGCATTTGGGATTACACTTCAACACGACATTTAGGCAGGGACACAGATCTAAATCCAGTCAAACCACTTAGGAGTCAGGTCATTCCGTTTTTCTGTAGCATTGTAATACAAGAGAACTAACTTACTGAAATTCACATCTCTTGAAAAATAGAACAATATATGTAGAGATAATAGAATCACAAGTACCTAGATTATTCGCATTAATTTTAAGCATGACAATTTTAAAGGAATAAAGACAAAATGGAAACTATTTGATGGTGATAAGCAATATAATGAGAGAGAATTCAGATGCATGGCATATTACTGGTTACTGAGGAAACTCTCATTTAATTTGGCATACAGATGACTGGAGTATATGCCAGTGTTGTATATAACACAAAAGAGTGTGACGGGACTAATGATGAAAAGTTCCAGGAGGGGTGTTCACTTCCATGCAAAACTGTGGGCATTATACAGTGATGCCACCAATTTTCCTGGAACATTTGTGAGTTTGTTGGTGTTCATTTTCTCAAGTTAGAGTTGTAAAAATGTAGGCAAGATAGCAATTGGCAGGGATAGTGTAGAAGAGCTGGCTCTTCTAATTCTTAATATTCATGTTTCTGAGCAAGGATAAACCTGAAATATTCCAAGTATAGAACTAATTATATATCAAGAGAGTGTGTCATCAGAAGAAAACTTGGCTGCGTGTTAATCTAATTTTAAAAAATATATATTTTCACAGCTGTCAGCTAACATATTTGAATATTATAGGTATGAACTGAAGCTTCATAGTGAATTCAATTCAATATATCACATATTTAAACACATTGAAGGGTCGTACACATATTTTTATAATTAGTAATAATACAATAAATAGCATTTTATTGACTGATAATAATGATATCCTGTATGCTGTTCTAAATGCTCTCACCCAATAATTTGCTGAATTATTGAAATAAAGGCATTTAAAAAGTTAGCTAGTTTCTCAAATTTCATTCAGTAAATTGTAGAATAAAAACTCAAGCTTCATGGAAGTCATTATCCTCAACAAACTAACACAGGAACAGAAAACCAAACATTGTAT
>CAUYQU010045205.1:0-14170 GCA_963574635.1 Cheracebus regulus | reverse complement strand
GGCCGGGACACGGGACGCGGCGGCCACGGCCCCTCACTTGGGGCTGTGAATCTGGGGGGAATCCTCCTCAAAGGGGGGCACAAGTTTCAGGTCGGGGCCGAAGACCTTGTCCTGGTGGGCGAAGGCATCCTGGCCTGGTGGTTGCAGTAAGCCAAGATTGCACCACTGCACTCCAGCCTGGGCACACAGCAAGACTCCACCTCAAAAAAAAAAATTATATATATATATATATATATTTCTATTTGGATTTCCTTTTTCTATAATTTCTAATTTTATGGTCTCACAATCTCACTAATCTTTGCTTTTGAAATGTATAAGCTACTATTAATTCAATTCAGTATGTTTTTTTTTAAATCTCATACATTGTAGTTTTTATCTCCAAAAGTTCAATTTGGATAATTTCTTATATTTTCATGTCCCTATTTAACTTTCTGAATATATGAAATACAGTTATAAAAATTATTTTAATCCCCTTGTCTGTTATTCTAATAATTCTGTGAGTTCTGGGTTGATTTTGGTTTATGTGTTTTTCTTTTCCTTAACAAACATATTTTCCTGCTTCTTTGCATGCCTGGTGATCTTCAGTTGGATGCCAGACATTATCAGTTTTACCTATTTAAATGCTGGCTATTTTGTGTTCCTATAAATATTAAATACGTTTGAGCCTTATTCTGGGATACAGTTAAGTCACCTGGAAACAATCTGATCCTTTCAGGTCCAGCTTTAATATTTGTTAGTTGGGATCAGAAGTTTTTTTAGAATGGGGCCAATTATTCTTGACTCTGAGGTAAATCCCTTTTGAATTATTTACCCAGTGCCCCATGAACTGTAATATTTTCCAGTCTGGCTGGTGGAAACAGGCAATAGCCCTCGCCCTGCGGAGATTTGAGACATTCTTCTCTTTAATCCTTTCAGATCCATTTCCTCAACTATGAGTAGTTTCCTTGCATGCATGTAATGATCAGCTAAATACTCAAGGAAGACTCTCTTTAAAAATCTGTGAGGTTCTTTCTCAAGTACTCTGTCCTGTAAATTCCAGCTGCCTTGGTCTCTAGACTTATGGCTCTATCTCCTCAGTCCTCAGTTCAGGGATTTTGCCAGGTACAGGTTAGGTCTTTTTTTTTTTTTTTTTTTTTAGCCACAGCCTGGAAACTCTCTCCATGCAGTTAGAGCAGTCAAAGTGCTCATTTGTTCCCTGTCTCTCAGACATTGCTGTCTTTTGTTGCTTCAAATATTTTCTCTGGTTTATTTGGTTTTAGATGGGAAAGTCAGTTTCATTCCTGTTACTCTACATTGTCTGGAAGCAGAAATATTTTTGGTTGTTTAACATTTCATAATTATAGATGTTTTATGCAATCATGGACCTAGAATTGCACCAAGGAGATGACAAGTATAAAATGCCCAAATAAGAGCAGGATTTCTCTTGTGGTATATGATAAATACAGTGAACACACAGTAGATTTAGACTACCCAGCTGGATTATAAATACCGTAATGACAAGGACTTTGTCTTACATTTTTCTTGTATCTTTCCATTGTCCCTAGCCCTGTATCCTGCAGAATCAGGACAAATGGTGGTGATTACTAATTTGCATTCTCCTTTCACAGCTTGTCTGTTTATCTTGCCTTCGCTGAGCCAAGGTAACATCACAAATGCTCACTAATGTGCCTTACTACATAGATCTTGAAGGAACTTCTTCTTAAGCATTTTTAATGGGCAAAAATAAATTTTCAAAGGATCCCAATTCTGTTTCCCAACCCATATGAAAGGAGAGGGGTTATCTCACATACTTTTAATATTTCTTACGGTTAGTCTGAGAAATGTTGATGTATAATGGCTGATTGGAAGAATTAAACTCAGTACATGATGAAGTTTCTTTGGAGAGCGTGTGGAAAGGGTACTGAGGCAGCATGAAGTTTTAACACAGGTCATGGTATCAGGCATGCCTCAGTTCCAATCCTGGTATCACAAACTCTTTGGTATAGGACAAGGTTCTTGACCTCACTGAGTTTTGATGTGATCATCTCTAAATGAGCATGGGAATACCACTTTACAGAATGACATGAGAATCATAGAAAATATTCATTAAAACTTAGCACAGGCCATGCTATTGGCAGAAAGAGACATGTAAGAATTTGAAATCTGACTCCTGCTACTAATTAGCTACGAGGTTCATGGTAAGTCAAGTCAAGATGAGGTTCAGTTCCAAATTCAGAGTTGGTGTAAGAACTGTATTAGATAATGCATATGAAAAGCACTTAGTAAAAATGTCTGCAATAAATACTTGTTGATTAATCCTTGCTTGCTAACAACCACTTTGACGGCCCCATAAAACCTCTGTGGGATTCTTGAAGAAAATTAAAACACTTGGGGGTGAGGGGTGACAGTTGATATTTTAGTCTTTCTTCAATGAAATCTTCATTTCTTCCAAATCAACAGTGCACTCTCCTCAGAGCCAAAACACAGTTTTTCAAGAACTGTCATGATAAACACCCTAGTGTTCATCAGACCTAATTAATTTTTGCATTATTATTTTTAAAATATTTTATGTATTTTCAATACAAATTAATTCAATAAAAATGAAGCAAGAGTATAGCATTTTGCATTATTATTTTATTAAGGCTCACATTTGGGCATTAAATAATGTTATAAATCATCTAGAAAACAGCGTGAAAACACCAATAAAGACAAATATTATCTCAACTTTCTCATATTGTTCTCTCGTAATGTCTCTTGTTAAAAGTGGTTAGGAAGAAAAGAAAAAATACTTCTTAAAATGATTTCTACCATAAATATTTAAACCGTGATGCTGTTTATGCTAGACAAAACAAAAATCTAGCAAAAGAAAATACAGTACAATTTTCAGTGCTGATGTAAAAATAAACAATAATAATAGCAGTAATGCACCACATAATACATAGAGAAATAAAATTGATAAAGAATCAGCAAATAAAATTTCCTCAATAAACTTTTTCATAGAACACACATAAACAGGAATTCTGGAGCAGTTAGAAATCTTCTTTTATTTAATCCCATGCGGACTATATTCACAATTGTTATGAATGTGAAAGAATAAATAACAATTTCTTTTCTCTTACAATAGTAGTTATAGAAAAATAAAATCCAAATATACTAAATATTACAGGTACCAGTTTCAAAATATAATTTTAAGGTATTAAGAGAGTCTGCTACTAATTCTTCTTACCAAAAAAGCCTCTGACACCGCAAAACCTGGTTACACAAAGCTAAATTCATTCAGAGATTTTAAAGGAAAAACATCATTTGGTTACTTTTCAATAATTTATGAAAATAATTTAAAATATTTATTTAAAAAAATGCACACGTGTACACACACACCACCATTTCTATCTCTTACTCTTTTGGTAATGCAGGGGTGGGTGGGATGGGGCGCTGAAAACCTCTGTGGTTTGAAAAGGACTCCCCATGTGGGTCTGAAGAGCATGCAAGCACTTGAGCGCCTTCCTCCAGCTTTTACTTCCCCCACCCAAAAAAAACCAACAACAATTCAAAAGATCCTAATTTTTACCTACATAACTTTAGCTGAATTGATTATTTACCCTTTAGTTTTGAAAGGTTAAAATAGGACCCTCAATTTCATAAGAAAGCAGGGTGCATGGGCTGGAGGGAGATGAGTGAGGAGGCTTGAAGAGGGGACTGAAATCCTGAGCAAGCACAACTGGAAAGCAGGTGACAAACGATAGTGCTCGGCAGACTCTGACATCTTAAAGCAGCAGTCTCCAATCTTATTGACACCAGGGACCAGTTTTGTGGAAGACAGTTTTCCCACAGATGAAGGTGGGGTGGCAGGTATGGTTTGGGGATGAAACTGGTCCACCTGAGATCATCAGACATTAGATTCTCATAAGGACCATCCCTCGCATGCACAGTTCACAATAGTGTTTTGCTTCTGAGAGAATCTAATGCCCTGGCTGATCCGACAGGAGGCGAGGCTCAAGGGTTAATGCTCACTTAATACTCCATCGCTAACCGCTCACTGCCTGGTGTGCAGCCTGGTGCCTACCAGGTCAGGAACTGCAGCCCTGGACTTGGGGACCCTGTCTTAAAGCAAAAAGCAAAAACCAAGGTGAAAGCAAGAATGAAGGGAAGATCGGGGGACCACTTATCTGGTACAGTCCATGCTCAGGCATTAGACCTATGACTGCAAGAATCCGCCTCCTCCCTCCTTTTCCTTCTCCCAAACTATTCTTTCATATATATATATATATGACAGTTCTAAACACAGGGCAGGATATATCCAGTCTCTAAAAAAGACTGTTTATTTAGTAAAATGACTAACATCAGATCAATCTTTAAACAGATAGAGAGAAAGAAAGGGGAACTATCAAAGACACAGTACCTCTGTGTTGACCTATGTTCAACCAATGTCTCTGAGGGCCTACTATATCCAGCCATTGGGCTTAGCTTTTTGTTTAACATGACCAACCTGTATGAATAATGTTAACATGTGCCAGGCTCTTTCTTGAAAGTTCTTCAAGAACCATCTCATTTAATCTTCATAATTCTATAAGGATGAGTCTACCATTATTCCCATTTTACATATGGAGAAACTAAGATCCAGGAAATATAAACAACTTGCCAGCTGGCATACATCTCTTAGTGTCAACAAGCAAATGTATACCCAGGTAATCTGACTCAAACCCATGTCCTTATCCATTTTACTTGACTGCAAACTGATGCTTTATTGGTAGGGAGTTTGGCAGGTTGCATGGGTTGTACTGACATCATCCCTCATGCACATATATGACTGTGGCCCTACACTTCCCTTCAGGTTTTCTATAGTTTCATAAACTAAAAGTAGGTTCCATTTCAGTGTCTTTAATGCAGTATTGACTTATCTTTACACGCATCTGTTGGCACACAGCCAGGCATGCAGCCACCCAGCCTTCACAGAACTAAGCTAATAATGGCAGAAGCAATTCATAAGAAAGGGTTTGAGTATATTGCACAATGTTAGTTAGTGGACTTTTCATCCTAATTAGGTATTTCTTAGGTTATTGGTAAAAATATCTTGGTTTCCTAAGGCCATAATAACTAATTAGAGAAGAAAGCTCAAGGGGATCACACTGGACAGCAGAGAGAGAACAAGTGTGGGGCACCATGAAGGTAACTGGCTCTGAATCTCAGCTCTGCCTCTTAATTCCTGGGTGATCACCAGACAGTCATAAAGCTCTTTGAGTTTGTTTGCCTATCTATATAAGGGAAAAATAAGACAGCTACCTTCATAACATTATTGAAGGAAATGGAAGAAACTATATGAATAAAAGACCCTTGCATCACACCTGGCATCTACTGATGCTTTCAGCACATTAGCTTAAATTGCATAGAGGCTAATCTGATATTTCTGTATTTGACTGCCTGTTGGACAATCCAACTTTCTCTTAAATTAAATGCAAAAACTGTTTCAAATCTGAAAATTCTATACTAGCATATCTCACATTTTACTATATGTAAGTATCACCATAGATACTGTTAAAATGCAGGTTTTGTAAATTCTACTCACAGAGATTCTGATTCAGAGAGTCTATGATGGGGCCCCAAAACTTTCACTTTTAGTGAATCTGAAAAGAGAAACACTTTGAACATTGTATATGCTCTCACTCCCTTTCTCCATATATCTATGTGTATGTGTGTGCCTGTATGTGCATATATGTGTGTAGATATGCATGTGTATACATACACATAGGTTCCATTTCTATGTATGTCTGTGTGTCTCTGTGTATGTATATATATATTTATATTTATTTATAAAATCTTTAAAGTCCTGGGTTAAAAATATTATAGGTACAGTCTCAGCCCCAAATTCACTAATGCTACTGAAGCTTACCGAGGATATGTTAAGACTATACCTTTAATATCTTCATGACACTAAAGGCCATGGGTCCCATAATTTAAAAAAAGGCAAATCTGTGCAACAAAAAAAAATCTGAAACTTAATCTTGAATTCATATGTGACAAAATGAAGAGAATACAGTTGGATATAGTATATAGCAATGTGTAGGAAAGAATTAAAAAGAAGCTATTCAAGCCAAGATGATCCTATGCAAAAAACAAACAAACAAACAAAAAAACCACACACACACACACACACACACACACACGCACACACACACACACACACACATAGCTGGAGGCATCAGGCTACCTGACTTCAAACTATATGACAAGGCTACAGTAATCAAAACAGCACAGTACTGATACCAAAACAGAGATATATACCAATGGAACACAACAGAGGCCTCAGAAGTAACACCACACATCTACAACCATCTGATCTTTGACAAACCTGACAAAAACAAGTAATGGAGGAAGGATTCCCTGTTTAACAAATGGTATTGGGAAAACTGACTAACCATGTGCAGAAAGCTGTAACTGGACCCATTGCTTACAGTACATAGGCATAGGCAGGGACTTCATGACTAAACACCAAAAGCAATGGCAACAAAAGCCAAAATAGACAAATTGGATCTAATTAAACTTAAGAGCTTCTGCACAGCAAAAGAAACAATCATTATGAACCAGCAAGCAACAGAATGGAAAAAAAATTTTTGCAAACTACCCATCTGACCAAGGGCTAATATTCAGAATCTACACAAACTAAAACAAATTTACAAGAAAGAAAACAACCCCATCAAAAAATGGGCAAAGGATATGAACAAGCACTTTTCAAAAGAACACATTTAAGCAGCCAACAAACATTTGAAAAAATGCTCATCATCACTGGTCATTAGAGAAATGCAAATCAAAACCACGTTGAGATACCATCTCATGCCAGTTAGAATGGTTATCATTAAAAAATCTGGAGACAACAGATGCTGGAGGGGATGTGGAGAAATAGGAACGCTTTTACACTGTTGGTGGGAGTGTAAATTAGTTCAACCATTGTGGAAGACAGTGTGACGATTCCTCAAGAATCTAGAAATAGAAATACCATTTGACCTAGCAATCCCATTACTGGATATATACCCAAAGGATTATACATTTTATACATTGTTCTATTATAAGGACACATGCCCACGTATGTTCATTGCAGCACTGTTTACAATAGCAAAGACTTGGAATCAACCCAAATGCCCATCAATGGTAGACTGCACTATACTTAGCATGGACTCTTTCTATTTATATTAAAGAAAAAACAGTTAACTATAAAGCAGTCTCAGGCCACTCCTTCAGGAGGTATTCTAGAAGAAGGCATTGTTATCCTAGGAGATGACAGCTCCATGTGTTACTGTGCCTGAAAGACCTTCCAATGGACAAGATGTAGAGGTGGAAGACAGTGATATTGGTGATCCTTACCCTATAGAGCCCTAGGCTAATGTGTGTCTCAGTTTTTAACAAAAAAGTTTGAAAGGCAAAATATAAAATAACAAATTTTAAAATAGTAAAAAGCTTATAGAATAAGGACATAAATAAAGAAAATATTTTGAACAGATGTACAAGGTGTTTATATTTTGTGTTATTGCAAGAGTCAAAAAATTTTTTAAAGTTCATAAAGTAAAAAGTCACAGAAGGCAAAGGTGAATTTATTATCAAAGGAAATATATTTCTGTGAATTTAGTGTAGCCTAAATGTACAGTGTTGATAAAGTCAACAGTAGGATACAGTAATGTCCTAGGCCTTCATATTCACTCAGCATTCACACTGACTCAGCCAAAGCAGCTTCCAGTCCTGCAAGCTTCATTCACGGTAAGTGCCTTATACAAGTGTATTTATTATCTTTTATACCACATTTTTACTGTACCTAGCTATGTTTAGGTATGTTTAGATACACAAATCCTTACCGCTATGTGACAATTGCCTACAGTATTCAGTACTACCGTAACATGTACTACATGTTTACAGCCTAGAAGCAATAGGCTATACCACATAGCCTAGGTGTGTATAATCTAGAGGGCTATGACTAATGTTTGCACAACAACAACATCACTTGATGATGCATTTTTAGAATGTATCCCTGTTGTCAAGCAACACAACTGTACATATACAATGAGATATTATCTGGTCTTTAAAAAAAATAATTCTTGCCATTGGCACAACTGTGGATGAACCTGGAGGACATTATGCTAAGTGACATAAGTCAGACACTAAAAGACAAATACTTCATGATTTATATCACTTATATGTGGAAACTCAAAAGGTAAAAGAAAAGTTAATTGCATAGAAAAAAAAGAATGTAACTTTGGTTACCAGGAGGAGGTAGGCAGAGGAGGAAATTGGGAGATGTACGTCAAAGAATTCAAAGTTGCAGACCTGTAGGAGAAATAAGTCTAGAGAGCTAATGGACAATATGGGGACTTTCATTGATAACACTGTACTGTTTTTGAGATTTTTGCTAAAAGAGTAGATTTTGTAGCAGGCCTTGGCCCTAAAATACACACACAAAAGGATAACTACAACAGATAATGGACATGCTCATTTCTTTGATTGTAGTGACCATTTGACCATCTATAAGTATATTAAAACATCATGTTGTACACCTTAAATGTATCCCAATATAAACTTTTTTCTAAAAAGAAGCTACCCAGATTATAATACTATTTTTCCCTTGAGCATGCTTTGGAAAAAAGGAATGCAGAAGAAAGGTTAACTTTGAAGTAAGGTTTAACAAAGAAATCAATGAAGTTTTAAAAGGAAGGCCATGGAGCCATCACCAGAAAGCAGTTCTCAGTATTTAACTATATTTTCAGATCTTTAAAAACAATTAGGTAAAGCCCTTATTTGCAACAAGTATTGGGAGAGTTTTGACGGTACTTTTGTATTTTTCTGGACTGCTTCAGCATTCTTTAATATTCCTTGGACTGTGAAAGGGTCTATTGTGCATGGAATCACTAGTCTTCACTAAGAAAAGATTTTACTTTGGTCAAAGGAAATTATATTCAATAAATGATGGAGAAAATGTCAAGTTTTACTGGCTGAATCTGCCTACATCGAGGTAAGCACATTTTTTTCAGAAGAATTCGGCCATAGATAGAAAATCTCGTTCCAAGACTTTAGTTTAAAATACAAGTGAGTTATTGATTTTCTACGTGTGGAAAATCAGTCTTAAGCCCATCTGTGTTTCAATATTCCCACAGAAATGATGTTCTTAGGTAATGTGTCCACTAAAACATGTCACTAAATTACCCCCTAAGTTACCAAATAGATAGGGATTCATTTGATGCTGAGAAACTTCCCTAAAATGCCCCCGTCACATCCTTCACTTCAGCCCCTTGACTGGCATCATTCACTCTTCCCCAGAAGTGGATTTTCCTACCCAGCTCTTCTACCTGAAACCTGACCAGATATCTCTGCTTGTGGTAACCACTCTGATGTCCTGCAGCCCTTGATGTCTGTGCTGCTCACTCAAAACCTGTCAGTCTTTAGTGTGCACTTTATCCTTCTTGAGTATTTGTCTCCTTAACAACACTGTGAACTCCTCAGAGGGCAGAAACTATGTCTTCAATTTTATATGAACTTCTATAATGCCTAGCCCCACACCTTTGGACATAGTAAGCATTTATTCAGTAGAGATGTGCTGACAGGAGTTCAGCATACTGAATTTCACACATCTCCCCAAAAGTGCCATGCTAGTCCTGAAGTCACAGAGTGTTTGCTGGCCAACCTGCAGAGCCACTAGCGTCTTTTGCTAGTACTGAGAGCTATCATAACCTTCTCCATAGCCCGCTAAGCTTTGGATGGTGTCTTGGCATTATGGGATTCCCATCGTTTGTATGATAGAAGTCCAAAGTTCACTCTGGACCCATTTTTAGTCATACATATCTCTAAGTAGTGTCAGAAAGACAGAGAAATATTCTGCAGCCAATACTGATCTTTATTTTCTTTGGCTTTAAGGACAGTAGTACTGGCAAGCAGACAGATATCTGTATTTTCAATACATGAAAAATATCACCCAATAAAGCATGCATCAATGTAACTAAAAATTGAAAGTAAAAATAAGGAGAGTATTTCTAAAGTGGAATATTATTTCACCCACACATCATTAGTGCTGGGATGCAATACAAAAATTAAGTATGACCAAAGAATTTAAAAAGCAAGACTCTACCTCATTCGTTTTCATGGCTTCACAGTGCTACATTCTCTCACCAGTAAGATCACAAGAGAACCCCATGTTAATTACCACCATTCACTATAGTGTGACATTAACTGTGGAAAATAATATATTTTTCTTAGCCCCCATTCAAAAGGATTGGTTACTTAACAGCTTAAACAGGCTCATTAGAAAATTGCTTTACCTGCAAAGCCTCTCCCACACCAGGAAAGCACAGGGAAGAAATCTTTGAGGAAAATCTCTGTTTTAAATCATCAAAAGTTGCTTTTGGTTCAGTATCTCATATTTTCAATGGCGGAAACTTGCTTGAGTCCATGTGACAAGAGTTAAAAGAATGGCAAAACAGATCTGTCCTGCACCACACAGTGGAGTATTGAAACAGACAGATTAGTTCCCTGATAGCATCAATCAAGTGAAGTACTTCTGATTTTTTTCTTTAACTAAACACTGAGACAGTGATTGGGATAATGAGAAACAATGCTGAAAAACAGTAGTAAATTGCTGGCTTCCCCACCTCCCTCTACTACCACTTCCAAATGATAGCTATAATTCAGCAAAAGATCATAGAGGCTGGCATTTATGCTGAACATCACTTCCTACCAGGCTTTTATTTACTAAATTTCTCCTAAATGAATATCTAGCTAGGGGAGTAAATTGTATGTGACCATCCCTATCAATAGCAAACTAAAATATATTGGCATGATATCAAATAAATAGAGCAGATAAATATATTATCTGGCACAGGATTGCACATGGTGAGCTGTTTTATAGGGTTGTGGCAAAAGAATAGAACATGCATTACAAACAAATATACTGTTCTTAATATTATTGTCTTATGTAAGGCAGCTCAGTTTTGCTAAATAAAATAAGAATTTCAGGAAAAGATTTGAGCCATACTCTTAAGTTTTTATATCATAATATACTTATTTTTCTAAGGTGCAGGATTTCACATCTGAATGGAGAAGTTTAAGACTGGCTGAAATAATGAAAGCCGAATACAAGAGAATGAGTTGTAGACTCTCTATCAAGAGAGACATGGAAATGTTTGCTGATGAATAAATTTAAATTCATTATTGTAAACTAAAACAGTACAGTATTTGTTAAAATTAGCCTAAAACTTTAAATTTGGGGGGAAATTTGTAGGTGATAAGGGAAAACTTCTAATTTATAAATTATTATCATTTTAACTCTCTCTTACATGATGCCTTCAAAATCCACAATAGAAATATGACTCTTATTTTGTTATTAATATTCCCAGAAAGGAAGGCCAGACAGAAAGAAAACATTTCTTCCTCAATTAAGAAGGCTTTTAAGCCTTTTTTTGCCTGAATTTCACTAATGCTTCATCTTGATAAATCAATCATGTTGTTCTACTATTGTATTAAAATGTACTTTAATAACAAATGCTTGAAATCAGAAGTGACATTTTTTTCTAAGATGCATATCTAATAAAGTGACGCATTTTCATCCTGCGTGAAACAGCTGGACCATGACGAGATCACATTAGCACTAATTAAAATGATATTTTTTGTGCAATTTTTGCTAACCCAGCTTCATTGGACTCAAAAGGATTTTTGAAATCCATAATAAAGGCTATTATGTAATCTTACCATGATTCTTTTGAATCAGGCTACTGTCTAATTTCTCTGTAACAATATTTTCTTAAAACTCTCACTCTATAGTCAATATTAAGTTTTTACTCTTATAGCTCTTTTTTTCAATATATGATCCTCATTTAATTAAAAAAAATTAAAGCTTTAATTTATTTTGCTTGATGAACAAGAAAAATAGAATATTAAAGACAACATTTTGCAATGTTTCTCTTTTTCCTCACTTTACTGGGTCCCCGTTGTTCCCAACGTATAATTTGCAAAACATATTGCTTCAATACTTACAATGAGAGAGGCGGCCCAGCTGTGGGAGGGAGAGGACAACAGCCTCCAATATTACCATAATAATCTGCCTAGCGTCCCATGAGCCCTCTGGTATATACAATTCTCTGTACTGCAGGCCCCAGCTGGAGAACATTCTCTTGACATGTATGCCAACCTTTGCCTGCAGGCAAAATAAAAAAAAAGGCAGAGAAGTAATCATGAAAATAAAAAATCTTGTCAACGGCATGAGGATGCAGTTCCCATGTTTTTGCTCACGTAGGCAGACATTGTGCTAACAAAATGATATGAGACTTTAAAAGACTGCAGCTGGTATGTATTTAGAATTAAAAAAAAAAAGCCATGTGCTATGTTAATTCTGCAATCCTAAAATTTGGAGAAGGGGGGTCTGTGGGCAGTGATGGTTTAGTTATTACTGTCAATATATATGACAACTTTATTTACCAACTATTACTTGGAAGATTGCTTATTTTTTTTTGGAAGATTGCTTATTATAGAGATTGAACAAGAAGCAGCAGCATTACAGCATTGAGGTTAATCACGGATAAAAATTTCAAACAAATAATATTTATATTTTTGGTCAAATGAATGCTAGAGAAACTTGAGCAGTTGCTGATTGCAATAGGCTTTTTTTTCTTTAAGAGTTAGGGTCTCACTTTGTTGTCCAGGCTGGAGTACAGTGGTGCAATCATAGCTTACTACAGCCTTTAACTCCTGAACTCAATTGATCCTCCCACCTTAGCTTTCCAAAACACTTTTAAAATAATCTTTCAAAACTAATATTACATATGACCCTAAAAACTCAATCTTTAGTTGAAAGTTATGTTCACCTTTAAAATAATAAAATATTGAAGATACTTTTTGAATTAAGTATGTGTGTTTTGAAACCAAAAGTTCAGATTTAGTTGCAGTTTACTTTAAAAAGCAATAAAACTCAATAGACTTAGAATATTCAAAATTGATATTAAAAATCTGATATTCTTGTTACAGCACTGAAAGTTCCCAAACTTTATTTGTTGAAATAAGAGACTACTCTGAAAACAATTCAGAATATATTTGCAGTCACATGCATTCTAAACACTTCAATTTGGGTAGCATCCCACTGAATATTCTGAACAGGTAAGAAAATGCTTTCATATATATATAGGATATAAACTTTCTTTGTCAAATTAATTTTTCCAGATACCAGACAGCCTGAAAGAGGGCAGTATAACGTTATGCCATCCTTAAACATTGCCAAGAAATGCCAAATTTTACTGTATTTTTACAAATCTGATAATGATAAATCTCTTACTTTGCAAATTAAGAGACAGATTTCGACAATTTAGAATTCACAGTGCAAAGGCAAGTCATTCATAGTTGATTACTTGTGGGGACAGGATACACAAATAGGGTGCGTAAATACAAATTTATGAGACTATTTAATCTCAATCTCTCCCATCAAATGTGCATGAGGGCAGGATTGTTTTATTTTACTTTATTTTATTTAGAAAATTGTATCCATTTTATACCAAGCACATTACACACACTAGGTATTCATTGAAAGAATGAATGTATGCATTTAATTATTCATTCATTCATTCATTCATTCACTAAGTGAATATTTACTGAGGCACTGGGGATACATCAATGAGTAGAGCTTGTCTCACAACATAGAAGATAGATAAAAGATAAAAGAAAAATAAGTTCAATATATACTGTGTTAGATGATGATAAATACCAAAAAGAAACGTTCATCAGGGAAAGGGGACAAAAAGTGTATACGGACAGGTGACTGCAATTTTGGAAAGAGTGGCTGAAGCCCTCCCTACAACGAAAGTGTGAAATGGACTCAGTTCTTTCCACTGGGTAAAACTGACTAGGCTCCCAGTAAGAATCCAATAAAAAGGCAAAGCAGCATCCCAAAAGGCTTGCCCTTTCATGACTGGTGTAAATAGTTGTATCCCCCTTGAAATTATAAGTCTCTCTCTCTTTTTTTTTTTTTTTTTTAGAATAAAAAGAATGAAAGAGAGAAAGGAAGAGGAAGAGATTTTAGAAAAAGAGAGAAAAAGAGAAAGAAAGAAACAGCAAAAGAAAGAAAAAATGAAAGAAAGAAAGAGGAAGAGATTTTAGAAAAAGAGAGAAAAGGAGAAAGAAAGAAACAGCAAAAGAAAGAAAAAAAGAATGAAAGAAAGAAAGAGGAAGAGAAAGA
>CAUYQU010045204.1:0-88698 GCA_963574635.1 Cheracebus regulus | reverse complement strand
TTTTGATTTGCATTTCTCTAATGACCAGTGATGATGAGCGTATTTTTGTATGTTTCTTGGCCTCATCTGTTATTGAATTTCCATTTTTTAATAGTTTTGCATTCTGTGCTAAGATTTATCTTTTCTTTAATTGTGAGTACATATTTCTTTACTCTTTTGAATGTCATTTACTTTAAAATCCTGCTCTGCCAGTACCAACATCTGGGGCACATCAGGGTTGGTTTCCATTGATTGTCTATTTTATTGGAAAATCATTTTAAATAATATTAATTTAAAATAATTTTAAATTATAGTCTAGACATTGTGAATACTAGGTTGCTGTGAGTTTGCACTCTTTCTTCTAGCTCCTACCTGCCCCCAGATGATTCAGCTTTGATGACCCTCTCAGTGTTCTTGGTGGGGAAGACAGAGTGGTCTTCTGGGCAGAATACCCCCAAACTGTGCCTTCGTCATGAAGAGGTGACTCAGATAAAGTGGAATTATTCTTCTTACCTTCTTAATGTGTCCACTCAGATTTTTTGCTCTACCAGGGTCCTGAAACCTCTCCATTTTACTCTAGGGTTCCCACTAAGGTATTCTCATCAGTGGTAGGTTCTCAAAGTCAGCATTTGTATGAGAGGATCAGAGATGGGATCTCCTACTCCACCATCTTCTGATATTAGTCTTGATTAATTTTCAAATGTTAAGCCCAACTTGCATTTCTGGTATATATCCAACTTTGCATGATGTATTTCTTATATATTGTTGAATTAAGTTTGTTTAATTCTTTTAAGAATATTTGCATCTGTGTTCATAAAGTACATTGCCTTGTCATTTACTTTCCTTGTAATGTTTCAGTGGTTTTGGCATAGTGTAATGCTGGCCTCATAGATTGGTTTGGGGAAAGTTCCTCTTCCTCTCTGATTTTCTGAAAGACTTTGTGTAGTATTATTTCTTTTTTAAGTGTTTGTTAGAACACATTAGTGAAGTTATCTGTACCTAGAGTTATTAATTTTGGTGCAGAGGGAGTAATAAACTATAATGCATTTTCTTTAATTGATATAAGTCTAGTTCAGATTTGTTTTTCTTGAGTGAACTTTGGTTATTTATATCTTTCAAGAAATTTGATCAATTTCACTGTTCTTATCAAAAAACTATGCTGTTTCATTGATTTTTTTTCCATTGCTTTTCTATTATTTTATTTTATTATGCTCTGATGCTTATTATTTCTGCTTACTTTGAATTTAATTTGCTTTTCTTGTTCTAATACCTTAAAATTAATCCTAAGCTTACTGATTTGACTTCACTTTTTTTATGATATAGGTGATTTGCACAATACATTTAGCTTTAAGTATTACTAGCATCCTACACATTTTGATAAGTTGTGTTTTTATGTTCATTCAATTCAAAATACTTTCTAACCTCTCTTTTAATGTTTTTCTTCAACTCATGCAATGTTGGGGAGTATATTATTAAATTTCACTACGTTTAGGATTTTTCCAGAGATCTTTTTGTTAATTTCTAATTTAATTTTATTGTGATCAGAGAATACACTTTCTAGAATGTAAATCTTTCCCCACAGCCAGTAGCCCATGCTTACCCACGTATGATATCCCACACAGCACATGTGAGCCTCCACAGACAGCATGCATATCTCAACAGCAGATGCAGAGCTCAGCAGCTGGCTTGACTGTTGGATTAGAAGAAGATGCTCAACCTAAAACACATGAGTACCCTAGAAAAAATAAATGGGATGTTCTCAGCACCAAGCCTACCTTTTCAGGACTGAGAGAAGTCACACAATTCTAAGAATTCCCCCTAAGAAGAAACAAGAGAAATGAAACAGGTACATTCATAGAAAAACTCTGAGAGATCCCCAGAATCTCAGGCCAGGTTTACTGGTGAAGGTCTTTCTCCCCTGAAGTTAATCAGAAAAGATTGGAGGAAGTGACTGCTTCTTCAAATGTGAAGACAACAATGTACAATTTCAAGGAACAAGAAGATTCATGGAACTGTGACACCACTAAAAGAACAAAATAAAGCTTCAGTGGCTGAAATTAAAGAAATGGAAGTTTATGAACTGGCTGCAAAGAGTTCAAAATAGTTATCTTAAAGAAGCTCATTAAGCTAGAAAACAGATAGAAAACTAAACAAAATCAGAAAAAGAACACCTGGACAAAAGGAAAAGTTCAACAGAAATAGAAACTATTTAAAAACATACAGAAATTCTAGAGCTGACTAATATAATGTCTAAACTGAAAAATTCAGTAGAGTTCTTCAACAGCAGACTTGTTACAGCAAAACAAAAACTCATAGAACTCCAAAATAGAGTATTTCAAATTATGCAGTCAGAGGAGCCAAAAGAAATAAGAATTTAAAAAGCAGAAAATAAAGCCTACATGATTTATGGGACACCACCTAGTGAACCAAAATAAGTATTATGAAAGTTCAAGACGGAGTAAAGGAAAAAGAGCAAGGAGCAGAAAACTTACTTTAAAAAATAATAACAGAAAATTTTCTAAACCTGGAAAGGAAAATGAACATCCAGATTCATAAAGCCCAAAGAACCTCAAATAGGTTAAGCACAAAGAAGTCTTCATTGAGACATGTTATGATCAAATTGTCAAGGTCAAAGACAGAGAAAATGTTGAAAGCAGCAAGAGAAAAGCAACTCATCAATACAAGGTAACTGCAATGAGACTATTGATGTATTTCTCAGCTGAAAGCCTTATAGGATGCAAGACAGTGTGATAATAAAGTCAAAGTACTATAATAAAAGGGAAAAAATGTCAATTTAGAATACTATACCTGGCAAAGCTCTGCCTCAGAAATGAAGGAGAAATAAAGACTTTCTCAAACACATGAAAGCTGAGGAAGATTATCACCACTAGACCTATCTTACAAGAAATTCTAAAAGTTCTTCAAGTTGAAATGAAAAGATTCTTTTTTTTTTTTTTTTTTAATGGAGTCTTGCTCTGTCACCCAGGCTGGAGTGCAGTGGCACAATCTCAGCTCTGCAACCTCCCCATCCCGGGTTCAAGTGATTCTCCTGCCTCAGCCCCCTGATTAGCTGGGATTATAGGCATGCACCACCATGCCCAGATAAATTTTGTATTTTTAGTAGAGACAGTGTTTCACCATGTTGGTCAGGCTGGTCTTGAACTCCTGACCTCCTGATCTACCTGCCTTGGCCTCCCAGGGTGCTGAGATTACAGGCATGGGCTACTGCCCCTGGCCAAAATTAAAGGATTCTAACTAGCATCATGAAAACATATGAAACTCACTGGTAAATGTATGCATATTATCTAATTCAGAATAATCTAATACTTTAATGGTAGTGCATAAATTACTTTTAACTCTAGTATAAAATTTAAAAAGCAAAATATTTAAAATAACTACACCTACAATAATGTGCTAATGGAACACATTATAAAATAAGGTAAATTTTAAGATCAATAGCATAAAATTTAAGAAGGGAGAAGCAATTGAGTTTTTGTATGTGATTGAAGTTAAGTTGCTACCAGATTAAAATAGACTGCTATAAGACTTTTTAATGTAAGATTCATGATAATCTCAAAGAAACCAGTGACACTTACACATGAGATTCATGATAATCTCAAAGAAACCGGTAACAGCTACACAAAAGATAAAAGAAAAGAATAGAAACATACCACTACATACTTGGGGCACAAGCATGAGGAAAGAATTAAAAATTTTAAAAAAAAACAGGCATCTATGAAACACCTACAGCCAACGTCATACTTGATGGTGAAAAACCAAATGCTTTCATTCTAAGAATAGGAACATGGCAATGTCCATTTTGACCAGTCCTATTCAACATTGTAGTAAAAATTCTAGTGAAAGCAATGTGGCAAGCAAAATAAACAAAATACATACAATTTTAAATGGAAAAAATAGATCTGTCTGAATTCACAGAAGACACTATTACCCCAAAAGAAATCAGCTAAAAAATTTACTCCCTGAATTCCAAAATTATAAAGTAAGCTTAGCAGATTTGCAGGATACAAGATCAACATGCAAACATCAAATAAAAATTTAAACTATATTAGATGTAATTGATTCAATAAAATACAATACTTGGGTATAAATCTAACAAAATATAAAGCTGATCTGTGTGCTTCAAACTACAAAAACTGGTTGGATAATTAAAGAAGACCTAAGTAAATAAAGAGACATACCATGTTGATGGGTTGTGAGACTCAATAAAGTAAAGGTGTCAATTCTCTACAAACTGATATACAGGTTTCACAAAATTTTTATCAAAATCCCAGAAAGATTTTTTATAGATATAAACAAGACTTCTCCAAAATGTATATGGAAAGACAAATGGATGAGAAAGATGACACAATTTCGTAAAAGAATAATAAAGTGAGAGAAATCAGTCTAACTGATTTCAAGACTTATTTGATAACTATAATAATTATAGTTGTGGGATATTGGTGAAAGAATAAATCCTTAAATCAATGGAAAAGAGTGGAGAACCCAAAAATAAGTTCATATAAATATGCTCAGCTAATTTTTGACAAAAATGCAAAAGCAATTCAATAGAGGAAAGATAATCTTTGCAACAAATGGAGCTGAAATAATTGTACAACCATAAGCAAAAATATATTGTGACCTAAGTGTCACACTTTATATAAAAATTAACTCAGAATGAATCATAGATCTAAATGTAAAGTATAAAAGTACCAAGTTTTTAAAAGACAAAACAGCAGAAAGTCTATGACCTGGGATTAGGCAGACAGTTCTTAGACCTAATAACACAGCACAATTCGTAAAAGAAAAAATTGATTAGATACTCTTAAGAAAATGAAAAAGATAAGCTACAGACTGGGAGAAAATATTCACAAATCACATATGTGACAAAAGACTTGTATCCAGAATGTATAAATAGTTCTAAAAATTCAACACTAAGAAAATAATACATGCAATTAAATAAATGGGCAAAAGACTTAAATGGATACTTCCCCAGAGACAATATACAGAGGATATATAATCACAAGAAAAGATGTTAAACATCATTAGCTATTAGCAAAAGGCATATCAAAACAGTAATGAGATATTACTACATACATTTTAGAACGCCTAAAATACTACTATGACATTTGTGTTTAAGCTTTTGTATTGATATATACTTTCATTCTTTTTGGATAATTATCTAAGGGTAGAATGGTTGGTTCACATGGTAAATTATATGGTTAACTTTTACAGACAATGATAAACTGCTTTTTAAAATGGCTATACCATTTTAGACTCCAATTAGCAGTGTTGAGAATTCTAGTTCCTCCAATCCTCCAATTTTTAAAAAAATTTCCATAGATTATTGGGGAACAGGCAGTGTTTCATTATATGAGTAAGTTCTTTAGTGGTGATTTGTGAGATTTTGGTGCACCCATGCCCCAAGCAGTATACAGAGGTTAGGAGTGCACCAAATTTGTAGTCTTTTATCCCTCACCCCTTCCCACCCTTTTCCCCTGAGTTCCCAAGGTCCATTGTGTCATTGTCATGCCTTTGCATTCTTATAGCTTAGCTCCCACTTATGAGTGAGAACATACAATGTTTGGATTTCCATTCCTGAGTTACTCCACTTAGAATAATCATCTCCAGTCTCATCAGGTCACTGCAAATGCCATTAATTCATTCCTTTTTATGGCTAGGTAGTATTCCATTGTATATGTATACCACAGTTTTTTACCCACTCGCTGATTGATGGGCATTTGGGTTGGTTCCACATTTTTGCAAATATAAATTGTGCTGCTATAAACATGCATCTGCAAGTATCTTTTTCTTATAATGACTTTTTTTCATCTGGATAGATACCCAGTAGTGGGATTGCTGTATCAAATGGTAGTTCTACTTTTAGTTCTTTAAGGAATCTCCACACTGTTTTCCATAGTTGTTATAATTAGTTTTTATTCCCACCAGCAGTGTATAAGTGTTCCTTGTTCACTGCATCCATGCCAACATCTATTTTTTTTTTTTTGATTTTTTGATTATGGCTATTCTAGCAGCAGTAAGGTAATAATCACATTGTGGTTTTGATTTACATTTTCCTAGTCATTAGTGATGTTGAGAATTTTTTCATATGTTTGTTGGTGATTTGTATATTTTCTTTTGAGAATTGTACTACTTTTTGATGGGATTGTTTGTTCTTTTCTTGTTGATTTGTTGGAGGTCATTGTAGATTTTGGATATTAGTCTTTTGTCAGATGTATAGATTATGAATATTTTTTCCCATTCTGTGAGTTGTCTGTTTACTCTGCTGACTGTTCCTTTTGCCATGCAAAAGCACTTTAGTTTAATTAAGTACCAGCTATTTATCTTTGTGTTTATGGCATTTGCTTTTGGGTTCTTGGTTGTGAACTCCTTGCATATGCCAAAGTCTAGAAGGGTTTTTCCAATGTTATCTTCCATAATTTATATAGTTTCAGGTCTTAGATTTAAGTACTTTATCTTGAGTTGTTTTTTTTTTTTTTTTTTGAGATGGAGTCTTGCTCCATCACCCAGGAAGGAGTGCAGTTGTGCAATCTTAGTTCACTGCAACCTCTGCCTCTGGGTTCAAGCAATTCTCCTGCCTCAGCCTCCTGAGTAGCTGGGATTACAGGCACACACTGCCACACCCGGCTACTTGAGCTGAGTTTTGTTTAATACGAGAGATGAGACTCCAGCTTCATCCTCCTATGTGTGGCCAGACAAATATCCCAGCACTATTTGTTGAAAAGGGCATCCTTTCCCCAACTTTATATTCTTGTTTCCTTTGTCAAAGTTCAGTTGGATGTAAGTATTTGGGTTTATTTCTGAATTCTCTATTCTGTTCCATTGGTCTATGTGCCTATTTTTATGCCAGTACCATGCTGTTTTGGGGAGCATGGCCTTATAGTATAGTTTGAAATCAGGTAATATGATGCCTCTAGGTTTGTTCTTTTTTTTTAGTCTTGTTTTGCCTATCTAGGCTCTTTTTTGGTTCCATATGAATTTTAGAACTGATTTTTTGTAATTCTGTGAAGAATGACGGTGGTATTCTGATGGTGATTGTTTTGAATTAATAGATTGCTTTTGGTAATATGGTCATTTTCACAATATTGATTCTACCCACTCATAAGCATGGGATGTGTTTTTATTTGTTGGTGTCATATATGGTTTATTTCAGCAGTGTTTTGTAGTTTTCCTTGTAGAGGTCTTTCACCTGCTTGTCAGGTATATTCCTAAATATTTTATTTTATTTTTTGCAGCTATTGTAAAAGGGTTGAGTTCTTGATTTGATTTTCCATTTGGACGCTGTTGGTCTATAGAAGAGCTACTGACCTATGTACATTAATTTTCTATCTGTAAACTTTGCTGAATTCTTTCATCAGTTCAAGGAGCTTTATGAAGAAGTCTTTAGGGTTTTCTAGGTAAATGATCATATTGTCAGCAGACAGTGACAGTTTGACTTTCTCTTTACCAATTTGGATACCCTTTATTTCTTTCTCTTGTCTGATTGTTCTGGCTAGGACTTCCAGTACTACATTGAAGAGGAGTGGTGAGAGTAGGCATCCTTGTCTTGTTCCAGTTCTCAGAGGGAATGCTTTCAGCTTTTACCCATTTAGCATTATGTTGGCTATAGGTTTGTCATAGGTGAACATTCTTCTAATCTTTGGAATGGTGAGATTTTTTTTAACTGTAGTCATTCTTACAGGTGTGTAGTGGCATTTCATTGTAAGCGGTGATAAGCAGCAACTGGATAGCTCATATATTGTTGAATACAAAATGGTATACCCACTCTGGAGAAGAGTTTGGCAGTTTCTCTGAGCATGTTTTAAACATATACTTGCCAAAAGACTAAGCAATTCTATTCTATTCCTTAATTTTCTATTAAGAAATGAAAACTTTAATTTTCTATAAAACCCTGTACCTGAAAGTATTCATAATTACTAGTAACTGGAAACGATTCAAGAATTTTTGGATGAGTAACAGATAAACTGTGCTACATCCATATAATAAAATATTACTCAGCAATAAAATGGAGCACTCTATGTATAGACAACAGCTTTGATGAATCTCAAAGGCATTATGCTGAGTGAGAGAAGCCAGTCTCCAAATGTTACATATGGTATAATTGAATTGACATGATATTTTTGAAAGACAAAACTGTAGTGATGAAGAATAGAACAAAGGTTGGGATGGGGCAGTATATGACTATAAAGGGTATCATTAGAAAGAGCTTTTTGGGGTGATAGACTGTTTTGTATCTTGATTGTGATGGTAGTTACATAAAATTATCCATTTAAGTAACATTCACAGAACTATACACCAAAAAGTGAATTTTACTGGATGTTAATTTTTAAAAAATAGAATACATTTAAAATAGAAATTAAACCTCAATATTATGAAAGCAAACAACTCAATAAAAAACGGGCAAAAGATTTGTACAGATATATAGTTGGCAAATAAGCACATGAAAAGATGTTCAACATCATTAGTTACTGGGGAAATGCAGATTAAAAACGTACACATAACAGATTGAATAAATTTCAAAATAATTATCCCGGAAGAATCCTTATAAAAAGAGTTCATTTTGTATGATTCTCATCTCTATAAAATTATAAAGAAGGCAAAATAATCTGTGAAGACATAAATGAGAGCAGTAGGCTTCCAGGGGATGGGACAGTTGGTTCATGTGGGGGATGTGGGGATGAAGCAGAAAGGTAGTGGTGGGTAGGAGAGAAACATTAAAAGGGGGTACTTTTGGATGCAGTGGATGTGTTTATTTCTTGATTTTGGTGATGGTTTCATGGGTATATACATATGTCAGAACTTAAATTGTACACTTTAAAATGTGCAATTTAGTGTATATCAATTTTATTTAAGTAAAGCTGTTCAGAAATAGAAAAGAAACTATGTTAAAATGTAGAATGTGAGATAGAAACAAAGAATACTGAAGAAGGCACTTATAATTATTTTTTGCTTGTTCAAAAGTAAGTGAGGAAAGTAACGATGAACACCTGCCCCTCACAAATACAAGCCCAATTTCTTCTTAGCTTTCCATTCCTTACTCATATTTATATCTAACACTTTAACTCTTAATTTAGTAAAAGATAGCCCACTAGGAAAAGAAGAAAAATGGTATCAAGTTTGGTCAGGGTTTCCCTTTTTCTTCTGGATCTCCTTGGAGGTACCAAGCCCTAGGCTGCAGAGAAAGACGTAGTTCATTACTTTTCTTCAAATCTGCTTGACAGAGTGGATTCAGTTGGCTTGGGGAGCATGTTTAATACAGATAATTCATCAGGACCATTGTCAGGATTGTCAGCAACATGAAAAAGCTGTTTCTGAGGCTCTTGCAAAGCACAGTTCCATCCAAGTGAGAGCTGAAAAACATCTCAGTTTTTCTAAGAAAAATCCCATAGACCTGACAGATTCAGTGTCATTCGAATATTCCACATGCAATTTCACTTCTTTGCTCATGTCTATTTAAGTGATTTTTGAAAGCTGTAATTACATAAACCGAGAGCCTCCCACACTCTGACAACTAGAAAAATACATATTAACTCCAGACAAAATGTGGGTGGCGGTATATTTTTTTTTTCTTTAAGCGAGCTTTATGCTGTCAGAAACTATGAAACACTACGGCAAACAGCAATAAGTCATTAAATGTCTATCATATTAGAAACTGCTATGCAGTTTCCTGAGATGTTATTTTAGTTTATTATTTCTTTTAGGTAATGTGAGAAGTAAAAGAACAAAGCTCTTAAATATAATTCTTCCTTCTTTGTCAGATGGTATCAATCCATCCTTTTTCCAAATACTCTGCTTTTAAGACTTGGCTAATTAGGGAAATGGTTGCTGTGTTTAGATTTAAGACGTTTTAATATGGGTTCCTCCTGATACTGTGATTTCTTGTCATTTGAATTACATGTGTTGGTGGGGAACGCAGTAATGGAAAAGAAAACTAAGACATAGATTTGTTGTTTTGTTTACACAGTGGGGACAGCAAATTGAGTATTTCATGTTAATATCAATGTAAAAAGCAAGACCAAAAGTCAAAATCAGATGTAGGAATTAGCATTGTTTTAACTACTTGTCTTAGAATACTGCCTTTTAAATAGTTTATTCTGTAATCATCCAATAATAATATTAATGTTTGTTGAATATTTGTCACATAGAAACCAGCATAAAGAGTTAACATCATCTTGGGAAAAGTAGGTGGAATGAATGGAACAGGAATTGGAGCCCAGCTAGCCTGGATTCAGAGTCCTACTTTCAACCATTATGCAATGCTGTATCTTAAAATTGTAACTAAATACTTATTGAAAGCATACCCTTGAACCAGGCATTATTCTAACCTCATAACATTTATTATTTCAGTTAAGCCTCACACAAAAACTCTATAATCTACACATTCTTATTTTCCCAGTTTTTCAGAAAATCAGATTAAGGCAGAAAAACACTAACTACTTTGTACGAGGTTCAGAGTAATTGGCCCAAGATTCATGGGAACATAGAGTAGGAATTAGAACAATGAGAATCTGACTTCAGAGTCTGTGCTCCTCACTCCCCAAGGACAATGCATTAAGTCCATACTCTGGGCAAGTCACCATGTCCAGCACTGGAGGTTCTAGCCTAGAGTTGGGTTAAGAAGTCAGGCAAGCAAGCCATGCTTTTATCTGCTGCTTCCCTGTATTTATTTCCCTTCCCTTCTTAAGCCTTTCTGCTATCTTCTGTTAGATGTCATTCTATGAGAATAAAAATAATAAAATGCTTAATAATTAATCCATCTTTCATATCAAAATGTTGGAACAAGTAGGGAAAGAAAATGGGAGAATATACAAGATGTTTACATCTATTTTTAAAGAATTTGGACATAAATGTATTAGGATCTGCAAGGGATCTACAGTTGCTGCTTCACCCAATCCTCCATCAAATCTGGATCCAGGTTTAGCCAGGATGGCTGACTGAGAGCAACTAGCGTGCACCTCTCACAGAGAGGAGAAAGAGTAGTGAGTAATTATTAGATCTTCAAGTGAAACATCTAGGTGGACATATTAGGATTCATCAAGGAAACATGTAGACCCATGGAGAATGGAGAGGAGCAAGACAGGATGATCACCCACCCAAGAGTGGCACAAGCCAAGGGAGGCTTCCCCACCACATGGAAGTGGTGAGGGAGTGAGAATCCCCAGGGACCCACACTTCTTCTGTGGACCTTTGCAACACTGGCTCAGGTGATCCTCCGATGAAGTCACCCCATTGGGAACTCCAGACTGACATGGAGAGCTACATGGAGTCTAGGCAGAGCTGCCACTCAGGCACATGCAGAGTCCCAGAAATCTTGGATCTCCAGGCTGCAGCTCCAGCAGCAGGGGAGCTCCAGCTCCACTGTGTACCCTGAGGAAAGGAGCTGAATCCTGCAGACTGAATAGCAACAGACTATAGGCAGGCCTCACTTCCACTGTACCTTGCAGGATAAGTGCCAATGGCCTGGATCTCCAGCCACTTCCAGCCTGGGCTCTTGGGTTGGTGGCAGCTCTGTACTTCTCTGACACAGAGCTCCCAGAAGGACAGGCAGCCTGCCTTTTCTGTTGCCTCACAGCCACTACCACTATAGCCTTCAAACACCAGAAGGTATGCAGTGATTAAGAAGTGGTGTGGATCCCCTGAAAAATGCTGCCATCCCACAGAAAAGCAGCCAGACTGCTTCTTAGGTGGGCCCCATCCCACTTATCCATACTGGGCAGGACCCACAGACCTGGGACTGCAGTCACACCCTGCTAGTGCTCTTGGGCTGGTAGGAGCTCTGTACTTCCCTGGGATGGAGCTCCCAGAGGGAGAGGAAAGCTGCTATATTTGCTGCCTGAAAACCCTGCAGCTATAGCCTTCAGGCACGGAAGAGTACACAGTGATTAGGGACTGGCGTGGATCCTCAACACAGCACAGCTATCTCACAGAAATACAGCCAGATGGTTTTCCGTGCAGGTCCCTATCCATACTTCTTACTGGACAGGGCCTCCTGACCTGGGACTCCAGGACCACCACCCTTCCTCCACCTGAACACTTCAGTCAGAGACAGCTCTGCATTTCTCTGAGGAGGAAATACCAGAGACAACTCATAACCTTTCCTCCATTGCAGTTGCAGTTGTACTATCCTAACCTCTCTCAAGCAGGGAAAGGAACAAAGAGTGAAACCGCCTTTGCAAAAATTATAACTGAGGAAATTCTGACAGTGAAAGAGAACAGATCTAATTGACTCCATCTTGCTTGTAGTCTTTAAGCTGTTCTTGTTGATTCCTGGGTGTAGGTCAAACTAACTTTGGGAAGGAATTTAGTTTATGGTTTGACTCTGAAACAATATTGATAATAGCCCTTTCCTGAAAAGACTCCCTTCTTGCCTGGGAAAGAGTCTGCGTTTGCAGAACTAACAAATTAGCTCCAAGATTAGAAATTAGGTGGCCAGGCGCGGTGACTCATGCCTATAATCCCAGCACTTTGGGAGGCCAAGGTGAGTGGATCATGAGGTCAAGAGGTCGAGACCATCCTGGTCAACATGGTAAAACCCCGTCTCTACTAAAAATACAAAAATTAGCTGGCCATGGTGGCACGCACCTGTAGTCCCAGCTACTTGGGAGGCTGAGGCAGGAGAATTGCTCGAACCCAGGAGGCGGAGGTTGCGGTGAGCCGAGATCACACCATTGCACTCCAGCCTGGGTAACAAGAGTGAAACTTCATCTCAAAAGAAAAAAAAAAGAAATTATGTTTACGGAGTCTGAACCTTCCTGGATTGCCCCTAGGGATCACATCACTATTGCACAATCTAAGATCAGTGCTTGAGGTATTTTGCAGACCCTGCACTCAGTGGACTAGCTGACACCACCCGGAGTGGTAATCTGGCTCAACCAGTTCTGCAATCCCACCCAGGAACAGAAGAGAGCAAGAAAACCTCTTTGACCCTGCTATGATTCCACCTCCAACCTGACCAGTCAGCACTCCCCACTTCCTGAGCCCCTACCAGCCAAATCATCTTTTAAAACTCTGATCCCTGAATGCCCAGGAAGATTGATTTGAGTAATAATAAAACTCTGGTCTCCCACACAGGAAACTTTGTTTAAATTATTCTTTCCCCTTGTAATTCCGCTGTCTTGATAAATCAGCTCTGTCTAGGCAGCAGGCAAGGTGGACTCACTGGGCAGTTACAAGGGTCTAGTCACTACACCGGGACTTTCAGCACACCACAGCCACCATACAGAGAGTCGTCCAGTCTCTCTTTCTTGTGAGTCCCCACCGCACTCTTCACCAAACAGGGCCCTGGCTCAGGACTATAGAACAGCCACCCGCCCATGGCTGAACACACCCATGGGTATCGGTTTGGTGTTTCCCTGAGGAGAGGCTCCCAGAGGCAACTGACAGCCCCACTGCCGTGGCACAGCAATGGTTCTGCCCCTGCTGCCCTTGGCCTAGGAAAACAAAGAGCCTGAGGGCTTCACCTGAGCTTCCATCATCCTACAGTCACCATGTGGAGAGGAGCTAGATTCTCAGCCCCAGGAGCCCTCAAACCCCTGCACTTCAGCAAGTAGAACTCCCAGCTTGGGCGGGCAGTGCAGCTGCCCCACTCCCTGGCTGAACATTCCCAATAGCAGTGGCTCTGTGTTTCCCTGAGGTGCAACTCCCAGAGGCAATCACTTCAGTGGTATTGTCCTCTTGTCCTTGGACTTGGGAAAGAGCACAGACCCTGAGTGTGTTAACCACATATCCAGCAAGCTGCAGTTGCTGTAAGGAGAAGAGTCCAGTCCATCTCTTCCATTATTCACTGGCTTGTCCCCAGGCAGGGCACCCTGGCCTGGGCCCACAGTGCAGCCACCTCATCCCAGGTTGATTGCACTAATTGATCATTTGGTAAGGCAGGAAAATAGGGTCAGGCAGCAGGGAACATAAGGCCACTTTACACTTAAGCTATAACAGGAAAATCCTCTCCATATGGTGTACCCCATAAATGACTTTGTAACTTTACTTCATCCTCTCTAGTTACATAGGGCATACCCCAAGTAACCAATGGAATCCTCTAGGGGGTATTTAAACTCCCCAGAATTCTGTAACAGGGTCTTTAGTCCCCTATGCTCAGGCCCACTTCCACCCTGTAGAGTGTACTTTCATCTTCAGTAAAACTTTTCATTCCTTCCTTGCTTCTTTTGTGTGTTTTTTCCAATTCTTTGTTCAAGACACCAAGAACCTGGACACCCTCCATCATTAACAGTGGCTACACATCTCTCTAGGGTGAACACCCTAAGAGATAAGTGAAAGGTCCTTTGCCACAACCACTGCTAAGGTCCCTGGCCATGCTGTCACTTAGCTAGGAAAGGAAGCTCAGAGCTATGGTGTACAGCTCAGGAGTCTCAAGCCAAGATCTGCAGTCAGCACTCACTTAAGTGCCATCTAATGGATCACAGCCCAAAATTTAACACCAAAAATACTTTTGCTAATATCCCCTCTGTGACACCAAGGACAAGAATGTAGCTACAAATAAAGACCCTGCATAAAGCCTTGGCTGTCTGAAAACATCCAGAAATGTACTGGATGTACTCAAACTACATCACAATTAAATGAATACCAGCCCACACATATAAGAAAGAACCAGCCCAAGAACTCTGGCAAATCAAAAATTAATAGTGGATTCTTTTTACCAAACAACTGCACTAGTTCCCCAGGAAGGGTTCTTAACTGGGTCAAAATGACTGAAGTGACAGAAACAGAATTCAGAATATTGATAGGAACAAACATCATTGAGATTCAGGAGAATGTTGAAACCCAATTTAAGGAAGCTAAGGACGACAAAAACAAAACAATACAATACAATACAATACAATAGCTGATAGACAAAATGGCCATTCTAAGAAAGAATGAAACCAATAGAGCTGAAAAACACATTGCAAGAATTTCATAATGGAATAGCAATTATTAACAGCAGAATAGATCAAACTGAAGAAAGAATGTTGAGCTCACAGACTGGCTCTGCAAAATAACTCAGACCAAACTAAAGAAAATGGAATTAAAGAAAATGAACAGAGCTCCAAAAAATCTGGGATTATGTAAAAAGATCAGAGCTATACAGCTCATTGGCATCCCTGAAATAGAAGTGGAGAAAGCAAACAACTTGGAAAACATATTTCAGGATATTGTTTACCTATATTAAAGTCTTACACATGTACCCCTGAACCTTAAATCAAAGTTTAAAAAGAAAGAAAAAACAAAACTGGATCCACATGTCTCAGGCTTCTCTAAACCACTGGGTGACAAGCGCCCCCACTCTATAGTATATAATTTAGATGAAAAGAAGGTAAAACTAATATCAGACAGGGGAAACATCTATGGAACTGAAAGACACATGGACAAGAAGTGTATTCATTATGCTGGAGTGGATCATTCTTATGAAGAAAAAAGGGACACCTGATTAGCAGGACTGTAGAGTAACAAGAAATAAACCTTTACGTCACTGAAATTGTGAAGACTTTTGTTAAACAACTAATACTACTCATCCCAATTAAAACAGAAATTTTTATCAGTTATAGGGTTCTACTATAACAGCAAATATAAAATGTGTGACATTGACTTCGAAGTCAGGTAGTGGAAGTCAAGGAAACAGACACAGTAGACTAAACAGTTGAAAACCCACATTATCTGATGGAATACATTTGGTATAACTGACAATCTGGAAGACAGAATATATGCCTCCTGAGATTATAGCTTTTAGGGAAGTTGTTGGAAAATATCAGGATGTTATAGGCTACTACACGCTGTTTACAACAAAAAATTATAAGAACAAGGTGAGTTCAGGCAAGAAATGTTTGTAGATTGAGATGAAATAAAATAGTGTCAAGAGCCTTTCGTATTTACCAATAATGTTCATTTCTGGATCCTCAAAAAGTAAGGTAAATTTGAACAAAGTTTGATCATTAAAAGGTCAGTAAGAGTTTTAGCTGAATGAAAGTGTCTCAGCCTTGCAGCAAAGGTTAACCATACAATCTCCACACCCCCTTCTCCAAACCAAAAATCAACTTTTTTTAGATTTGTTACAACAGAAAATTTTAGTTTTTGTTTTTGTTTTGAGACAGAGTCTCACTCTTGTTGCCCAGGCTGGAGTGCAATGGCGCGACCTCGGCTCACTGCAACCTCCGCCTTTCGGGTTCAAGCGATTTTCCTGCCTCAGTCTCCTGAGTAGCTGGGATCACAGGCACCAGCCACCATGCCTGGCTGATTTTTTGTATTTTTTTTTTAGACGAAGTCTCTCTCTGTTTCCAGTCTGGAGTGCAATGGCACGATCTTGACTCACTGCAACCTCGAGGAGCTGGGATTACAGGCATGTGCCATCACGCCCTGCTAATTTTTGTAATTTTAGTAGAGATGTGTTTCACCGTGTTGGTCAGGATGGTCTCAATCTCTTAACCTCATGATCCACCCGCCTTGGCCTCCCAAAGTGCTGGGATTACAGGCATGAGCCACTGCGCCCAGCCAACAGAAAGTATTTTCTTAAGTAATGCCAATTCACAAAACCTTCAGGATTCTAATTTGATCTATATTGCATTATTCCTTTTCTGAACTTTCTATAGCATTTAGTCTGTATTAGGGCACCAAGTTTAATAATTATACCCTAGGAGACATAAACATTAATCTTTTAACTGTACAAAAGTCAGTTTGGCTGCTAAACAAAACACAAATAGATCATAAGGAAACTGAATTCACTCCTGCAATCTCTGCTTGAGGAGTATCCCCCCACTCCAGTTTTATTACAGAGTTAACTTATTCATCTCTTTATAGATCACTTCATTTTGGGGACAGTTTCTAGCCACAGAAAATCGAATACAACTTAACAGATAAATTACAAGATAGACTGCTGTGGATTCCATACTGTTTGCATTATAAAAGGGATGTACTCATATACTGTCAGATCAATATTAAATAAGCACTTATTTTGCACTTACTGTTGCTCGGCTCTGTGCTTGATATAACAATAACAGACACAACCCCTGTTTGCAAGGCACTTAGAATTTAGTGAACGTGCAGACACATTAGAGAACTGGAGTCAGAACCATAATTCTGTAAAACAGTATTCTCTAGGTAAAAGAGATTTTGAAGCTGAGGTGTGAAAAATAGACACACACACACACACACACACACACACACGAAAGAAAATGCAGGTAGCCTCTTACGCCAATTGTCCACAATTACTTATCATAGTAAGGGTTAAATTTGGTCACTAAAGAGCACTAGCAATCTTAAAGCAAGATATCAAGAGCTGACTACTATAGCATTTACCATTATTTCGAGATTCTTCTTTGATTTCTGCCACTCATTAATATTTCAGATTTAATACTACGGTGATTACAACTATTAGTACTCCTGCCTTCAAGCTTCCTCCTCCTGCAACACCCACCCCCACCCCCTTTTCTTAATCCTTCCACAATTCTCTCAGTTGAAAATTTGGATGAATGTCTGAGTCCTTTGTCTTTATCATTCCAATATTCAGACACAGCTTTCTTCTTCATTCAGGTCCTCATTCTTGCCTTGGCGTCTGTTTTTCATTCAGGCCCTCATTCATGCCTTGGTTTCTGAGATTGCCTCCCAGGCAGGCGCTCTGCCTTTTTCACATCCAATTCATTTTATAATCTCTAACAAATGAATATTCCAATAGTCCCATTTTACATTTCTATGTCACATACTTCTTTCAAATTTTTCCATAGCCCCACATCATTAAAATCCTGACTTGGTTAGTCACTTGCCAGTTAATTAATCTTGTTGTGATTTTGTTGCCTGATCTATAAAATGGGGATAATAATCACACATAACTCATACATTTATTATGAGGTTCGAATACTTTGAAACACATGGTATGCATTCAAGGGCCTTTAGTTGTTGCTGTTACTTATAGTAACCCAACACATAAGGCAGTCTGAAATCTGACCCAAATTTAACTTCACTTTTATCTCATAAGAAATAATTGTTCATGATAAACAGTAGTCTTATCCCTGAAGAGGGACAATGATATTCATTTGGAAATGATTGTGTATTGTGCAGTATGAATGAAGAGGCCCTAGATCAGACTGGGAAAGAAGAAAATGTTCTCATTCCCATCCTACCCTAGTTTACCTAGCATGCTTTCCTAGAGTAGGAAGTGAGTCTTACATTATTTGGAGATTGACTGCATATCATTTACCTTTATGAGTATCTTTAGGTGTATGAGTATCTTTAGGTTTAGCAGTCATAAGGCAAAAGAGAAGAGACTGAAGAGGGCATGTTGGAATTCTTCCTGGAGTTGAACAAGCAAGGAAAAATAGCATCTAAAAATAAATATTGCTATGATTACCATATTCCCAAATGATGTTACATGGAACAAGCTAAATAGTCTAAAATTAACATCCTCTGTCTTCTAAGAGTTGGTTTTTTTATATTTTGTAACTGGAGATGCTTCTCATTTTTGTGCATTAAATCAAACTTGATACACACTAATCTAAGTAAACTGAAAATATCAAAACCATACAAATTTTACATACGGTTTTATGCAGAATATCAATTCCAAAGCATCCAATATGTGTAACAGTTTCATGGTTTGGGAATCTTTTTAAGGCCACTGTGAACAACCAAGCAGGCTGCATACCAACCAGCTCCAGGAGATACTATTAACATAGACTTCAGAGTGGATGCTCTCTCATCCTGCCTTCCTGGAGTAGTGGAGGGCAGTAGCCTCTGTCTATCCAGGTGAATTGAAAAGTAATCTACCTATATACTTTATTTCATTTTCATTTCAGAGCATAATAATACATCTTCAAATAGTGGGAAAGCAGTTCAGTGCCTATGAGTAGTAGATAAGAGCTCAGACTGTGGAGTTAGCCCCATCTAGGTACAAATCATTGCATTGCTCTTCACAGAATAGGTAGCCATCACCTTTCTGAGCCTTTGTTTCCTCATCAGTAAAATGGAGATAATAATACTACTTCATATGGCTTTCCAAAGCAATTAATGAAATGAAGTCTAGCAAAGTGCTCAGCTCATAGTAGGAGCTCAGTGTTTACTCTTTCACATTTTCATTTCAGAACTGTGATTGCACAAAGAAAAGAGGTTTTTCTTCTACATAATGAATTCTGGGGAGTAATGCCTCAGCTTGACTTCTAACCTCCATTCTGGAAAATCACGCTGGCCATGTTCATTTAGTGTACTCGCTTTCAAACATTTTCTTCAGCGGCAGCATTAGCAGCAGCAGCAGAACTTTTTGGTTTCCAATTAAAATCTTAAACAGACCCCATTATTCCTGGGAAAGATACTGAATTTGAAGACCAGGTTCCACCTAGCCTTGTAATTGCCTGAACTTGTGAAAGCTGCTTAACCCCTTTCAGTCACTTTCTCTTCTGCAAATTTTAGATAGCAAAAAACACTTCTTTGGTTAGTTTTCAAGGTTGTTGTGACACTCAGGTGAGCGCATGTGTATGAACGCAGTTGGAAATAGTAATGCAACATACAAATATACACTAGCTTTCTTATCACAACACAAGCTTCTGCGTTTTGGCTCACCTATTTGATTTTTTCCCAACAGATTTACCTTCTTAATTACAGGCAGTTCCTTGCTAACAAACAGGTTGTATTTCAAAATTTAATTTGCTAATCAGTTGTTGGGAACTTAACACGCATTTTTCCTTGGAAATGATGTTATAAATGGAATAGTTCATTTCTGAAGCAATCTTTGAATGTCTCTTCAGCCCAAAATGTAACTCAAATAGTATACATTTGCTATAAAAACAGTTGTAAATATGATTGCAATATAAATAATTCAAAGATAAAATAATATAAATGAATTTTATTTTTCTTTAATGCTGGCATTTAATAGCTAGCAAGTCCATTTAGAAAAGGGTAGTCATTAAAACTAGTAGAGATGCTAAAGAAAATTTCTGAGTCCTCAACGAGTTTTAGAAACTGAAATGACTTGGCTGTTATTGTAATTGGCAAATTTCAAAAACTAAATTTTTTCTTTTAATTTTTTTTCCATACGTTATTGGGGTACAGGTAATATTTGGTTTCACGAGTAAGTTCTTTAGTGGTGGTTTGTGTGATTTTGGTGCACCCATCACCTGAGCAGTATACGCTGCACCACATTTGTGGTCTTTTATCCTTCATCCCCCTCCCACTCTTTCCCCCATGTCCCCAAAGTCCATTATATCACTCTTACACCTTTGCATCCTCATAGCTTAGCTCACATGTGTCAGTGAGATCATACTGTGTTTGGTTTTCCATTCCTGAGTTACTTCACTTAGAATAATAGTCTCCAATCTCATCCAGGTTGCTGCAAATGCCAATAATTCATTCCTTTTTATGGCTGGGTAGTATTCTACCACATAAATATACCACAGTTTTTTTTAAATCTACATGTTGATTGATGGGCATTTGGGTCAGTTCCATGATTTTGCAACTGTGAATTGTGCTGCTGTAAACATGTGTATGCAAGTATCTTTTTCATATGATGACTTCTTTTCCTCTGGGTACATACCCAGTAATGAGATTGCTGGATCAAATGGTAGTTCAATTTTTAGTTCTTTAAGGAATCTCCACATGGTTTTCCATAGTGGTCATACTAGTTTGCATCCCCATCAGCAGTATGTATATGTTCCCTGTTCACCGCATCCATGCCAACATCTAATATTTATTTTTATTTTTTTTATTATGGCCATTCTTGCAGAAGTAAGGTGGTATCGCATTGTGGTTTTGATTTGAATTTCCCTGATCATTAGTGATGTTGAGCCTTTTTTCTATGTTTGTTGGCCATTTGTATATTTTCTTTTGAGAATTGTCTATTCATGTTCTTAGCCCACTTTTTGATGGAATTGTTTGTATTTTCTCTGATTTGTTTGAGTTCATTATAGATTCTGGCTATTAGTCTTTTGTCAGATGACTAGATTGTAAAGAATTTCTCCTATTCTGTTGGTTGTCTCTTTACTCTGCTGACTGTTCCTTTTGCCATGCAAAAGCTCTTTGGTTTAATTAAGTTCTAACTATTTATCTTTGTTTTTATTGCAATTGCTTTTGGGCTCTTGGTCATGAAATCCCTACTTAAACCAATATCTAGAAGGGTTTTTCCAAAGTGATCTTCTAGAATTTTTATAGTTTCAAGTCTTACATTAAATCCTTAATCCATCTTGAGTTGATTTTTGTGTAAGGTGAGAGATGAGGATCCAGTTTCATTCTCCTACATGTGGCTAGCCAATTATCCCAGCAACATTTGTTGAAAAGGGTCTTTCCCCACTTTGTGTTTTTGTTTGCTTTCTTGAAGATCAGTTGGCTGTTAATATTTTGGTTTATTTCTGAGTTCTCTATTCCATTGGTCGATGTGCCTGTTTTTATACTAGTGTCATGCCATTTTGGTGACTGTGGCCTTATAATATAGTGTGAAATCAGGTAGTGTGATGCTTCCAGATTTGTTCTTTCTGCTTAGTCTTGCTTTGGCTATGCAGCTCTTTTTGGTTCCATATGAATTTTAGAATTGTTTTTCTAATTCTTTGAAGAATGATGGTGGTATTTTGATAGGAATTGCATTGAATCTGTAGGTTGCTTTTGGCAATATGGTCATTTTCACAATATGGATTCCACCCATCCATGAGCATGGGATGTGTTTCCATTTATTTGTGTCATATATGATTTCTTTCAACAGTCTTTTGTAGTTTTCCTTGTAGAGGTCTTTTGTCTCCTTGGCAAGCTGTATTCCTATTTTATTTTATTTTGGCAGCTATTATAAAAGGGGTTGAGTACTTGAATTAATTCTCTGCTTAGTCGCTATTGGTGTATAGAAGAGCTACTTATTTGTGTACATTAATCTTGTATCATCTGGAAACTTTGCTGAATTCTTTTGTCAGTTCTAGGAGCTTTCTGCAGGAGTGTTTAGAGTTTTTAAGGTAAATGATCATATCATCAGCAAACAGTGACAGTTTGACTTTCTTGCCAATTTGGATACCCTTTATTTCTTTCTCTTGTCTGATTGCTCTGGCTAAGTGCTATGTTGAAGAGGAGTGGTAAGAGTGGGCATCCTTGTCATGTACCAGTTCTCAGAGGAAATGCTTTCAACTTTCCCCATTTCGTATCATGTTGGCTGTGGATTTGTCATAGATGGCTTTTATTACATTGAGGTATGTCCCTTACATGCTGATTTTGCTGAGAGTTTTAATCCTAAAGGTATGTTGGATTTTGTTGAATGCTTTTTCTTCATCTATTGAGATGATCATGTGATTTTTGTTCTTAATTCTTTTTATTTGATGTATCACATTTATTGACTTGCATATGTTAAACCATCCTTGCATCCCTGGTATGAAACCCACTTGATCATGGTAGGTTATCTTTTTGATACATTGTTGGATTCAGTTAGTTAGTATTTTTGTTAAGGATTTTAGCTTCTATGTTCATCAAAGATATGGGTCTTTAGTTTTCTTTTTGGTTATGTCCTTTCCTGGTTTTGGTATTAGGATGATGCTGGCTTCATAGAATGAATTAGGGAGTGTTCCTTCTTTCTCTATCTTGTGGAATAGTGTCAAAGGATTGATACCAGTTCTTTTTTTGAATGTCTGGTAGAATTCTGCTATGAATTGGTCTGGTCTTGGACCTCTTTTTGGTTGGTAATTTTTAAATTACCATTTCAATTTCACTGCATGTTACTCGTCTGTTTAGGTATCTAATTCTTCCTGATTTAAGCTAGGAGGGTGGTATTTTTCCAGGAATTTATCCAACTCTTCTAGGTTTTCTAGTTTATGTGCATAAAGGTGTTCATAGTAGCCTTGAAGAATCTTTTATATTTCAGTGGTGTCAGTTGTAATATCTTCTGTTTCATTTCTTAATGAGGTTATTTGGATTTTCTCTCTTCATTTCTTGGTTAATCTTGCTAATAGTCTATCAATTTTATATTTTCAAAGAACCAGCTTTATTTATTTTTTATTATACTTTAAGTTCTAGGGTACACATGCAGAATTGTTACATAGGTATACACATGCCATGGTGGTTTGCTGCATCCATCTCCTGTCATCTACATTAGGTATTTCTCTTAATGTTATCCCTCCCCAATCCCCTCACCCCCTGATATCCCTCCCCTAGTTCCCCTATCTCCCAACAGACCCCAGTGTGTGATGCTCCCCTCCCTGTGTCAATATGTTCTCATTGTTCAACAACCAGCTTTTTGTTTCATTTATCTTTTGTATTTTTTTGTTTCAATTTTATTTAGTTCTGCTCTGATCTTGGTTATTTCCTTTCTTCTGCTGGGTTTGGGTTTGGTTTGTTCTTGTTCCTGAAGTTCCCTGAGGTATGACCTTAGAATGTCAGTTTGTGCTGTTTCAGTCATTTCGATGTAGGCATTTAGCGCTATGAACTTTCCTTTTAGCACTGCCTTTACTGTATTCCAGAGGTTTTGACACATTGCATCATTATTGTTTTTCAGTTCAAATAATTTTTTTAATTTCCATCTTGATTTTGTTTTTGACCCAATGCTCATTTAAGGAACAGGTTATTTAATTTCCATGTGTTTGCATGGTTTTGAAGTTTCCTTTTAGAGTTGATTTTCAGTTTTGTTCCACTGTGGTCTAAGAGAGTGCTTGACATAATTTCAATTTTCTTAAATTTATTGAGGCTTGTTTTATGACCTATCATATCGTATGTCTTGGAGAAAGTTCCATGCACTGTTGAATAGATTGTGTATTCTGCAGTTGTTGGATGAAATGTTCTGTATATATCTGTTAAGTCCATTTGTTCTAAGGTATAGTTTAAATCCATTGTTTCTTTTTTGACTTTCTGTCTTGATGACCTGTCTAGTGTTGTCAGTGGTGTATTGAAGTCCACCAGTATTATTGTGTTGCCATCTGTCTCATTTCTTAGGTCTATTAATAATTGTTTTTTTAAATTTGGGATCTCCAGTGTTAGGCGCATATATGTTTAGAATTATGGTATTTTCCTATTGGATGAGGCCTTTTACCATTATATAAAGTCCCTCTTTGTCTCCTTAACTGCTGTTGCTTTAAAGTTTATTTTGTCTGATATAAGAAAACTATCCCTCACTTTTGGTGTCCATTTGCATGAAATGTCTTTATCCACCCCTTTACTTTGTGAGTTCTTATGTGTTAGGTGAATCTCCTGAAGGCAGCAGATACTCAGTTGGTGAGTTTTTATCCATTCTGCAGTTCAGTATCTTTAAAGTGCAGCATTGAGGCCATTTACAGTCAATATTAGTATTGAGATGTGAGGTACCATTGCATTCAATTGTGTTATCTGTTGCATGTGTACCTTGGTTTTTTTGTTTTTTGTTTTGCTTTTTAACTTGTATTTTTGTTTTATAGGTCCTGTGTTATTTATGGTGTAAAGAGATTCTGCTTTGTTATGTTTCCAGGATTTGTTTCAAGATTTAGAGCTCCTTTTAGCAGTTCTTGTAGTGGTGGCTTGGTAGTGGCAAATTCTCTCAGCATTTGTTTGTCTTAAAAAGACTGTATCCTTTTTTTGTATATGATGCTTAGTTTCACTGAATACAAAATTCTTGGCTGATAATTGTTTTGTTTGAGGAGGCTGAAGATAGGTCCCAGTCCCTTCCAGTTTGTAGGGTTTCTGCTGAGAAATCTGCTGTTAATTTGATAGATTTTCCTTTATAGGTTACTTGGTGCTTCTGTCTCATAGCTTTTAAGATTCCTTTATCTTAACTTTAGATAGCCTGATAACAATGTACCTAGGTGATAATCATTTTGTGATGAGTTTCCCAGCTGTTCTTTGTGCTTCTTGTATTTGGATGTCTATGTCTCTAGCAAGGCTGGGAAAGTTTCTTTCAGTTATTCCTCCCAAATATATTTTCCAAACTTTTGGATTTCTCTTCTTCCTCAGGAAAACTGATTATTCTTTAGTTTGGTCATTTAACATAATCCCAGACTTCTTGGGGCCTTTGTTCATATTTTCTTATTCTTTTTTCTTTGTCTTTGTTGGATTGTGTTAATTCGAAAATCTTGTCTTCGAGCTCTGAATTTTTTTCTTCCACTTGTTCAATTCTATTGCTAAGATATTCCAGAGCATTTTGCATTTCTGTAATTGTGTCCAGTGTTTCCTGAATTTTTTTTTCTTTATGCTATTTCCTTGAATATTTCTCCCTTCCCTTCTTGTATTATTTTTTGGATTTGCTGGCATTGGGCTTTGCCTTTCTCTGGTGCCTCTCTGGTTAACTTAATAACTAACCTCCTGAATTCTTTTTCGGGTAAATCAGGATTTCTTCTTGGTTTGGATCCACTGCTGGTGAACTAGTGAGACTTTTTGGTGCTGTTAAAGAGCTTTTTTTGTCATATTACCAGAGTTGGTTTTTGGCTTCCTTCTCATTTGGGTAGGCTCTGTCAGAGGGAAGGTCTAGGGCTAAAGGTTGTTCAGATTCTTTTGTTCCACAGGGTGCTCTCTTGATGTAGTAATCTCCCCCTTTTCCTATAGATGTGGATTCCTGTGAGCCGAACTGCAGAGACTGTTGTCTCTCTTCTGGATCTAAACACCCAGCAAGTCTACCTGGCTCCTGGTTGGTACTAGGGGTTTTTCTCACAGAATCCTGTGACGTTAACCATCTATGGGTCTCTCAGCTGTGAATACGGGCACCTGTTCCAGTGGAGGTGGCAGGGGGGTGAAGTGGACTCTGTGACAATTCTTAGCTTTGGTGGTTTAATGCTCTATTTTTGTGTCAGTTGGCCACCTGCCAGGAAGTGGTGATTTCCAGAGAGCATCAGCTGTGGTAGTATGGAAAGGAACTGGTGGTCAGAGAGCCCTAGAACTCCCAAGATTATATGCACTTTGTCTTCAGCTACCAGAGGTGGGTAGGAAAGAAACATCAGGTGGGGCCAGGGCTAAGCATGTCTGAGCTTAGAGTCTCCTTGGGCAGGTCTTGCTGCGGCTGCTATTGGGGGTGGGGCTGAGGTTCTCAGGTCAATAGAGTCATGTACCTAGGAGAATTATGGTTGCCCCTGCTGAGTCATGTAGGTTGTCAGGGAAGTGGAGGAAAGCCTGCAGTCATGGCCTTACCCAGCTCCCACGCAAACCGAAGGGCCAGTCTCACTCCCAGCATGTTCCCACAACAGCCCCAAGTCTGTTTCCGGGCTTGAGAACTTGCCCCAGGCTATTACCCACCTCCCAGCTGTGAAAGAAAAGGGTTTGGTTCTTCCCCCATTCCCGACTCCTGTCTCATAGAGTCTGAACACTGGATTTGTGCTCTCCCCAGAGTTCTGGCCAGGAGGTGTTTTACCTGGCTCAATGGTTACAAAGTTCAGCTAGAGAGTTCCTTCTCCCTGTGATGTTTTCCCCCGGCTCCCTGGCCACCCTCCCGATGGATCCCTGTGGTGCCAAGGGGGAATGGCCTGCTTGGGGACCCAGTGAGCTCCCAGGGCCTTTTCCATTGCTTATGATATCCCTGTATTTCTCACAACTCTCTAAATTGACTCATCTCCAGGTACAGTTGGAAATTTCTCCCACAAACAGACCTTCAGTTTCTCCGTTGGGGGTGTATGTCTGAAGATCACCATTTCCACAGTTGGGGCACTCACAGTATTTGAGGTGTCTCCCAGGTCGAGCAGGAGCAGTCCACTTCCTTTAGAGGGTCTATGTGTCCTCTTGGGATTGCTGGTTTGTTTTTGTTGTCAATCTGAAGCTAAAATTCACAGTGCGAGCCTCTGCACGCTGCTCTGTCCGTCTGAGTCAGAGCTATGATCTAGTCCTGGCTTCCATCCACTGTGATGATCCTCCATTTATTTTTGTGACATCTATACTCAGCAATTACTATTGGGGTAAGTTAGTGGGTTCAGGAAGGAGTATAACAAGGGGTACAAAAAAGAATGAAAGAATGCAGAAAGAGCAGAGAGGTAGGAGAAAAGCAAAGAGAGAAAGAGCCAGAAATTTAGTGTGAACAGAAAAAAAAATTGAAAAAGAAAGAGGAAAGCTGAAAGCTATGATTTATTAGAGGAAAAAAGAAGTAAAGGGCAGAAAGGAGAGAATGTATATGTATATTCTCATCCAGTTAAAGATTGAGGAAAAAGGAAAATAGGAAAAAAAAACATTTTGGAGATTTAACTTGGCTGAGTTTATCAGTCCTATAAAAAGACCTGCAGTTCTTACATCATGCAATTGGGTGAGAGTACATTGAGTCTCCATTGGACAGACGAAGAGAGGAAGCAGAAACAGGTGGACATCTGGCCTTGGGGATAAGTTAGACTTTTTTTAATGAGTACTAGGATTCTGGAAGTCAAGTATTTAATAATAGTACAATTACTTGAGATAAGGAATTAGTACTTGATAAACAATTAGGAGAAATTAGCAAAAGATGGAAATATTTAACTGGATAGTCTACCTAATGGTTAACATAGTATCATTTGGCAGATGTCTTTAATTTATAATGGGAAATTGTTTTCCACTTAAATATTATATATTTATTGTAATATCTGATGTTTGTAAAGACCTCTAGGACTGGTTGCTGGTTATAAAGTTGCTGGTTATAAAGACCTCTAAAAAGCTGGTTGCTAATGTAGGGGCAAACTCTCCCTCAGACAAACACATCCTTGCATTTAAAGGTCACCAAAGACCTATTCATTCTCACATACAATCAGCTAATATTCAATAGCAATATTTCCTGATAACATTTATTCCTGATGCTCTGCACCTCTCAGCTCTTATGACAATCTCTTCCTGAGTGTTCATCCATTTCTCCAACCATCTCTCTTACCATCCTTTTGGGCTCACCTCCCTTCAACTCCCCTCCTCCTTTTAAATGTTATTGTTTCTCAGAGTTCTGAATTTGGTTTTCCTCTCATTTTACAAATGCTCTGTAAACAATCCCACTCACCCCTGTGGTTTTAACCACCATCTACAGACTACATTCTATACACCAACACCCAAATCTCTTCCAGAGTTCTGCATTCAACTGAAAGACAAGCCAGAAGCTTGAAATAGAATTTACTTTTTCCTTTCATTTGCAGTATCAGAGTTTTGATCATTTCAAAAATTGAAGTGCTTTTTAAAAAAACGATGTTTTCTTTATTCTTTTTGAATAAAAACAAATATCTTTTTGATATTTATTTCAAAAATTAACATGAAATAATTTATATTATTTATATTTCTTAGTACTATCAGCTGATATGATTAAAAATGCATAATACATTTATAATCCTTCTGACGATTGAAGTTTTAAAGTTAAAATCTTCAAACAACCAGAATAAATTTTGGCTACATTTTTCCCGCCTATGAAATCCACCTAGAAGTACTTTAAGAAGGGGGTTTAATTAAGACTCTCCCTCCATGTTTTATTTTTAAACACAGTATATTCAGATGTGCCTAATATGGGGACTTCAATAGTTTCTGTTTTTATGTTAAAAGAATGCTTTTTCTGTTTTAATCTGTCATTGTTTCCATAGCTTGCTTTCTTTTCAGATAATGCTGAACTCAGAGAAAAGAGATTTATACTTTGAAATATTTTCACAAATTTTTTTCCCAATAATTACTTTTTGTTTGCTAGGGAATGGTGACACTATGCCCCTGCAAAGGAAATGTTGAGTGTGTTCAAAAAATGAAGAGATTCATTCTAAGTGAATGTAGTAATACTATGGAGGGTACTCGTAGAAAGGAAAACATATATTAAGCAAAACTTTGAATCTGTTCATTTTCTACACTACTCTGGATATTTTCCATCTATTATCTATTAAATCATACTACTAAAGAAAATAACCAAATTTTGCTTGCTTGAAATACATAAGCTTTCTAATACTCAACATCCAGGCTCCAAGACAATTCAAATTTGAAAACATGTGCAAGAAATTTGTCTTGTATTTTATGAACTGAATTAGCTGTAACATGGGCATACGGAGTACAGGCCCGAGTTAGATGCTGTGAAAAGAGAGCCTGCAGATGCCTGCAGACTACAAAGAGAAACAGAAGAAACAAGGATTTTGAAATCAGACCACCAGTGTTTGAATCCAAGAACTTGTTTTATCAATTACTATCAGCATGAACTTGGAGAGGGTATTTGACTTCCTCAAACTTCAGTTTTCCAAGTCTGAATGGAAATAATATTTGCAAAGTCCTTGTGAATAAAAATGTTGATGTATTTTTTAAAAAAGAAGTTTCCAATACATTGCTTGAATCTTAATAGATGTGCCAAAGATTGTCTTAAGGTTATCAATCTGTCATTGCAGAGCAAATATTTGCAGTCATTTATAAATTCTGACCTGAAACATTTTACCTCCAAAATATCCTCACCAACCACTACAACTACTGCCAATTTTTCTAACCTTATCCTTTGCTTCTTTCCCTCACTCACCCTTGGTTTCATCCATACCAAACCACCCCTTCTTTCCAGAAGCCTTTACACAAGGAGCACCTGCCTGGAATTGCCTCGCTAATTTTGTTCTTCCTTAAAGGTTTCATTCAAGGTCACAAATTGTGGGAGGCCAATTATGTCCACTTAGTGTGGCTTACATTCCTCTCCTCTGGGCTTCCATACCACACCATACATCCCTGTATTGTTGCTTTGTCTGATCTTAGACTGCCATGAAAAGCAGTCTTACATTTATTTTTATTTCTATCTCTAAAGCATAGTTTAACATCAAGCATATGCTTGGTGCTCCACCAATGTTTCTTCTATAAGATAATGAACAAATATTTAACATAGTACTATATCTGAAATATAAATTATGTTCATTATTAAGCAGGGTTTTTAAAAAAATGTCCATGCTGAGTTATCTCCTAACATACTATTCAAAACTTAATTATTGCTAATGGAACAAAAGACAGATTCCCCATACCCCATGAGAGAGGGGCTTGAAGGCGAGAGAGAGGTGGGTGAGCTAGGGAGAAAGTAGAAGCCATGAACAAAGGACGCTCTACAGTTCCACCAGGGACCTGCCCTTCTTACCAACAATGGGAACACTGGGTGGATGATCAGACTTCTTTCTTTTCCTCTCATAAGAGCTCCATCGCCAGCTAACTATGTACGAGCACAGAGTGATGCTTCTGAATTGAATTGGCATGTTGGATATATGTTCGTATGAATAAAAATGCATCAAATGTTAGATTTAAGTCAACAAGTTTAGAGCTGAGGTACTTGTAGGAAGGCTGAATGTATACATATGCATGTGTGTTCTACGCATTTGTGTATGTTTGAACTTCCAAAACCTATAACAACTCTCCTGCAGAAGATAGATAATTCTGTTGTAAGGAAAAAAAAATTACATGTATTATTGAGAGAGACTGCCTGTCTCCTGTAGACCTGGAGTCATTCAAAATCACATTCTTTAACAATGGTTTCAAATAATGTAACTGCGCCAGAGAGGGCTTTTATTGTTTTTACTGCACTGACCCTGCAGTGTAGCAAATTACCCTCAGGTCCTGGGAGACAACACAATGACTTTCAGGAGCAGTTTCCACATGTTCAACATTTAGCAAGTAATATGGACCCCATGAGACATAATTCCAAGGAAAGAAATGGAGCAAGACTTGAACTTCCCAAATTTCCCCATAATTTTGAAAGGCTAAGTGTTAATTACCTCAGGATCTCTGAGTAATAGCTAAGACAGTTTCATCTCTCCTTTTGTTGTGTACTTTACAGGGCATGGAAAAGAGAAAAGATCACTTCCCCTTTCTAAAAAAAAAAAAAAAAAGGGGGACCGAAAATTTCTTTTCTTTTTCTTTAGTTTCAAACTTTTTCAGTCAATAATTTGTCAAACTAAAGGGTCTTTCTTTTCCTTTAATCACAGGCTTGACCCAAAGAAAGGGAAGATAATATTCACTTTCTCTATGTGAATGTTCACTGCCAGATAATTCAATTATTGCAGAAAATTATTTTAAACATTAAGATGCACAAAGTTCAGTTTTTCTCTGTTTCTGCTACTATCACCAAGCTATTGATAAGATGTCTAAATTTATTGCAGAATAATTCTGCAGGAAAAGAGATAAAAGGTTCCTGAATAAAATATGAGGCGAGAGCTGTAAATTGTAGCAATGCATATCATTTCATTCAAATGTAGGAAGCAATTACCATCTGCTATACTCATCAGTTTCCTCCTTTATGACTTAATTATATGTTTAATGCTATCAGATCAAGGAAAGGGCACAATAGATGAATGAGTGAGAGAAATAGAAAAGATTCTGCAACAAGACAAAAGGCAGCTGAAAAGTAACCTAAGAAGAGAATTGATTTCATTTGTTGGGAGAGGAGTTAATTTAAATAGTATATTCTATCATCTCCAGTGGTGCACTGAGATAATATAAATCATGTGTTTGTGAATTTGCTTCATACAATTTTAACAAAAGCATTCAAGTTTCTCAAAACCTAAGGTCTGAAGGTTTTGATTTATTTATGAAATGGGTAACATTTACAAAGAAAGAGCAATGACTGACAACTAAAGCATTTAAATTATTATTAACAGTTCTTGCTATACAAGTAGGGGAAAGGCTGACAAACTCTCTTTGGTTCTTTGCTATCTGGCTTGAAACATCAGCAAAGATCATATGCCAGGCTCTGAGAAAGAGCCTTGATGTTTCTGGTGAAGCCATCTCTATGCTTTCACATATCTTTTTTTCAGGAACTCTTCAAACAAGATGAACCACGGTTCAAGAAAGGAACTCACACACAGTTTGATTAGTTAAGTGTGGAGGTTTGTCTTTCTCGAGGTATTTTTAAACTTTTTAAAAGTATATTTAGCACATGGGAAGAAGTAAAGCCTTGGCATCTTTGGAGACATTGTAATTTTCTTTACTTGCATTAAGCCCAAGATAAACTTTCTACAAGCATGGCCTTGAGTTTCTGGCCTAGAAGTACTATGTGTGGGACTAGGATTTGATCCAGGAAATTGTTTCCTATGTAAACTTGAAAATTTGCTATACCCTATGTAAACCAGATACTTTTTAATCATTGAAACTGTCATATTTAGTTGGCATAATTTCAGCTCCTTAATCTTTAATTACATCCTTTTCTAGAGTGGTTTCCTCAATACAATTTTCCTCCCTTCTCTAGTCTTCAGTCCTTAGGGTGTGGTTGTCCACCATACATGCCAAACAGAACAAAGCCTAGTCCACTGAGATGCAGAATGACTCTTACTGGGCTTCCCATTTATATTTTTGTAGCTAGATATCAGGATTTGTGATTATTGGTTTATGTAAACTCTTCAGAAGAAGTTTTATTAAATAAATTTTTATTTCCTATATGTGTAGATAAAAATATTTATTATAGTTTTGAAAAAATACTTTCTTATATAGTACCTGAATTTTCTTTGTATAAATTATGTATGATCAGAAACACTGTGCATGGTCTCAGTGTCTATGGACAATGCATGCCTAACAGTTTTATTTTGTCATTTAATGTCAGCTTATTCTATTATTGATGATACAGCAATCATAAGGTAAAAATAATCTTTAAATAACTCATCAATCTTCCCGCAGCACTTTGTTACTGGCTTTCGTGTCCTGAAGTGAAACTGACCGAATACATTAAACTCTCTTTATGATTCATATGGAGTGAAAATTGCTACCCAGTGAAGCAAACAGATAGTCCAAAGGTCAGAAAAAAGTTTTAGTTTTTCTTTCTTGTTATTAACTGGCATATGTTGTGTACTCAAAATTTCATTTTACCAACATAAATTTTTTCTTTACCAACATGGTAGTTCAAAATAACCAGGTGGAATTTTACTAGTTTCTTATTTTCGTTTCTTCAATCACACACATATTCACACAGATACCTTATGAAAAATAAGGTCATCACTGTTCCACAGGTGCTAACAAGGTACAGAATTATCTAATTATTTTAAAAGATGTATATAATTCTATGAAAGAGATAGGTCTTGGGCCACAATTTGGAACTATATAGGGAAGTCAAAGCCATAAGAGCCGTTGTATTTTTATTGTTACTTCCACAATTCTTACCTTTCACCTTTGTTCAGCTTCAGATGATTTAGATAGGTTTTTATGGTAAGGAGAAAAGTTTTATTCCAACCTTCCTACTAATCAGTATGCAAGGGTTGGAAATAGTCATTGCCTACCTGAGAAGCTGGCATCTCAGTTGGTTGTCCATCAAAGAGGCATAGGCTGGCAAAGTCCCAACTGGGACCTAAGAAAAATTCCCATGGAGAGAAGATGATGTACTACCACTATACTTTGTAAAATATTTATCTTAATACTACATATATTTTCTTATTGTATCCATCTATATACACACAAACACACACATAGTCACTTATACTACATACATATCTATCATATATACATATTAGATCATATGTAATATACATTATATACGTTTACATGCCTATATGTATATGTAGTATATATACTATAGCATATATACATGTAAGCATATACAAATAAATGTGTGTGTACATGATATATACACTACATAATTTGTGTATATATAGTAAAACATATATAAAACATACATACATGTATATATAGTAGGAAGACAGACATTTTTCTAATTTATTATTATTACCTTTGATTTGAAAAATCTTAATTATATATATATACATGAGGAAGAACATGATAGGTTGATATGTGTATACAGATATCATGTGTAATATACACTGTGGAATTATTAAATCAAGCTAATTAACATTCAGCACATCAATTATGTATTACTTTTTATGGAATTACTTAACTACCTATGCATACACTGTGAAAAATGTGACTCAAAATCTTCAAGTCAGCTTCCCACAGGACCACAGGACTTCAGTAATTTTCTTTTTGAACAGTACAAAAGAGTTGTCTAAAGGAAGTACTTCATTTATAGTGTTTCCCTAAAACAAAAAACACTTTTCCTACCTAACCCTAATGAAGTTACTATTGATAGACAAAATCTTACCATGTGCCTAAAAACACAAAGATATCAACCTTTGTAGCTTGAATTATAATCCTTGCCTTTTCAAAATATGGTGGTAGTCAATGTTTAAACCAATCTTTTTGTCTTCCTAAGCAATCACAAAATAGTTTATGAAACCAAACAGCTTGTACAAGGACATTGCATTTTCAGAACTCCAGACTTCAGAAAGATCAGAAACCAAAGTAAAAACCTATGCCAAAATGTAATACACTTCTCCCTCAGTCCATGCCAACAATATTAAAGAAAATGAAAGGAGATAGGCCAAAGCCAGCATAAACTTCAAGGACTCCTGAAAGCCCAGAATGCTTCTCACTAAACCTGATTCTTGCTATTAGGGACTCCTCATTCCCAAGCAACATGACCCTCCCTCACATACTTCAGGCAATTGTGAGAAGTCCATTTAATCCACCTTCAAAAGGTCTTGGATTTTATCTGGCCCAAAATGGAAAAGAACATTTATCCTTTACTATACTGCAACCTTTCTCTTTTGAGGGATATAGAAAATGATCATTTGTGTCAGAATTAACACCTTTCCTCAGGAGACTAACAAGAGCACTTCCTTGGGGTTATCCAAGAACCTTAGACTCTCATATTAGGCCCTTATGGGTTGTTAAATGAACCATCATTAAATTCAAAATGAGAAAAAAAAAATTGAGTGAGGATACCAAAAGAATAAAGCAGCAAGCTTACCTATAAATCAAAGAGTGCTCCCTTTTCTTCTTTAAAATGAGTAAGTCTCAAATACATGAGGAGATAATTGAGAGTCAGTGACACAAAGAAATAACAAGTAAACCTATCTATGTACAACACAGACCTGGCTACATTTGCTATTACTCTTTAGAGTTATTTTTCATTTCAAAAGGAATAAAACTGGAGGTCAGAAAATTTCGAAACTTAGTAAAAGAAAGAATAATGATCAATTTGATTGCAAAGAGTTCCATTTACTTATTCATTGCTTCCTACATATAATCAGCATTAATTGAATATACGTAGGTATCAAACACTGTGGAAATGCAAAGATGTTTATAAGCCCCTCCTTACAGAAATCAACAGTTTCTTTAAGAAGATAAGCTCAACAGTAGACAATTAAAATACAGTGTCATAATTACTCAGCGAGATGCATGTTTTGTAAATGATTTCAATTTGTACCTGGTTTCGGGAGGAAAAGGATTATGAAAGAGGTGATGACACCTTAATTCTGATGTTGATTCAACTAGTAATTAATCATCTGACTTACAGTTCTTTTTTCTGGGACTCTGTTCCTTCATCTGGATAATGAAAGAAGTTTGACCAGATGCTCTCTACCTTTCCAGGTCTTCAATATCTTATGTCATGGGAATTCTCTTGTTAATTCTCCTCATCATGGATGGTGGTGTTTAATACCCTACAACAATTTATCCTTTAACTGGCCCATCATATCAAGGGAGGCTACCTATATGTCTTTTTGTCATCCCCTATCTTCTACTGATTATTCCATTTTCCCTTTGGAAAAGGAAATACAGCACTTTAGAACTATTATGTGGTCATCAATATGCCCAAGAGACAGTAAAGGAATTGTTTTCAAGAAAAAGATGATAAAATTGCCCTTCATTCTACAAAATTCTCTATGCCCTGAAGAGAATCCTGGCTCCCACAATATATTTTCTTACAACACTTTTCTGGATAGGACTTCTCTGCCATTAAGAAAGGATTATTCTGAGTAAATGGTGACTATGCCTTCTACTGTTTAGCATGGATAAGAGAACTGCCACCTGCCTGGTTCCTGGGGGAATGGGGAAATAAGTTCTTTCCACAGACACACTAAATTGATTCCATTATGTTTCCACTCTTCTTAAGCAGGGACACTTATCTTCCTTTATACTAGACAATTCATGAGGGAAATTCAGTAGATGCCTCTGAATCTCTTTCGCACAGTCCATGTAGAGACTTCTCTCCAGCTGGTAGGTTGTCAGTGTTATGGTAGACTCATCAGAAGCCAAAGACTGAGTTTCACTCACTGGCCTGGATAAAAAGATTTGGTGATTTCAGTTCTTTGCCTATTAGTCAACTGTCTATATTAGAATCTTCTTCATTGTCATAAACCACAAAAGTTTTGTTTTCCTTTTAGCTAACCTTTAGAATGAAGTAGATTCTCAGGGGATAATAAAATAATCTTTTAAAGGGAAATCTAGGATAACTTACATAAATGTCTAACTATAATAAGGTATAGTATCAGTTATGTTCTCTTAAGTGTATAATAAAGATCTTATCCTAAGTCTAACCCTCATGTCCAAGAAAAATTGATAAATAAGGGATGAAGACTGATTGTAGTTGGTATTCCTATAACTGAAGAAGGAGAGGATATTTTGCTGTATTTAGTCCATGGATAGAGATCATAAGTGGAAAGGTCAGAATGGTCTCTGCTCCACACTCAACCCCATTGAATGGCACCTGAGCTGTTCTTCTATGTAAAGACAAGAAATTCTTTTCATAAAGGACTGAGGCACTTGGGGCAACCGTGATATTGCTGCAAGCTTATCACAGACTAGAAGACATACACATTCATCTCACTGCACTGAAAAACAGTAGAGGCCAGGCATGGTGGCATATGCCTGTAATCCCAGCACTTTGGGAGGCCGAGGCAGGCAGATTACTTAAAGCCAGGAGTTCAAGACCAGCCTGATCAATATGGTGAAACCTCATCTCTACTAAAAATACAAAATTATCTGGGTGTGATGGTGTGCATCTGTAATCCCAGCTACTTAGGTGGCTGAGGCAGTAGAATTTTTTGATCCCAGGAGGCAGAGGTTCCAGTGTGCCAAGATCAAACCATTGCACTCCAGCCTGGGCAACAGAGTGAGACTCTGTCTCAAAGGAAAAAAAAAAAAAGAAGAAAAAGAAAACATAGTAGAATTCTACAAAATGAGTTCCAGTATTATAATATCAATAATCGGCATGTTACAGATAGGTAGGCAATTAGCAGGGCAGGAGTGAGCTCTCCCCAACCCACTAGGAATGTCGAATGATGATTTGGCAATTATCACATTGTTTCTGCAAAAATGATAGTTCAGCAACCAAGGAGAGACAATCTCTTGATTGTCCATGCCTGTTAACATTAAAAATGTTAGTTGAATGCAGGCCCCAGGGATAAGCAACTTCTTGGGCATGTGTGTTAATAGACAAAAATAGTGAAGTATGATCTTCTGGGGCACACTCTACCAGAAAAGGGAAGAAAGCCTCACATGGGTGTGCATCAAACTCCCTAAACACACTGGGCATGCTCAATTCCCCGGGGTAAGGAGGGCATTGCTGATGCAGAAAGCCTACCCTAAAAATAACAGTCATGGGAAAGAGGAAAGCCTGTAAAGTCCCAGGATCAAGGTTAAATGCTCCATTGTTTACTGTCTTCTTTTGCTCTCTTTTCTCTCTTAGACCTTCAGGTGCCTGCATGAGTCTCTTCCAAGCAAATTTTTCTTTCTTTCCTGTTCCAAAGGCTTTTAAATAAACTTCTACTCCTGCTCTGAAACTTACCTTGGTCTCCTTTTCTGCTTTATGCCCCTCAGTCCAATTCTTTCTTCTAGGAGGCAAGGACTGAAGTTGCTGTGGACCCATACAGATGTGCCACGGGTAACTCAGGGTAATTCGAATCTCTGCCACTGCTAGCAAGCAGAGCCATGAAAGAGACCTTACTGCTTAACAAATGTGATAGTACCCTCAGGATATCTCTGGGAGATGGCAGATCCACAGCCACCATGAAAAACAGCATATCTGTGGCAGGAATTAATGGATATATATAGCATTACAGTTGTTGAGCCCAGTGCTAATATGTGTTTGTGAACTATCTAATTTCCAAAAACACTTGAGGGTGAGGATTGCTTAATACAGGGTGCTTAAGGACTGTATTAGATGAGAGCAAGAGTTGGTGTTATTTGGCTTAAGCAGAGACATTTTGTTAAGATATAAAAGAGTATAGCAATTTTAAACTGCCACGCTTTGCCATCAATTCATTCATTTATTCATCAGTTATATCCTAAGCACTCACTGTGGTAGGCTTAGGATGTACTGTGGTAAATACAACAGGCATGGTCTTTGTACTTTTGGAGCTTATTGCATAATCAAGTGCATACACATTAAGCAAATAAATGCTTTAACATATAATTAACATTGTGATAGATGATAGATGTTATGAAGGAAAATAGTTAAGGAAAAAAATAATGGGATATTGAGATTCACTCTTGTTCAGTTAGTTAAGGAAGGTGTTGCTAAGGATGTGATATTTAAGGGAGACTGGAAGAAAAACAGCAAGCCATGGTCAAAGACATAATGATTGAAAAAGGATTAGTCTGCCTGAGAACTGAAATCAGGACAGCATAGCAGGACTTTAGCGACATATTTCACCAAATTGGTTTTTAACTTGACTAGACATAGCTTTGATCCCAATACTTTTCTTAATTTCCTTCAGTGTGAAAAACTGAGAAAAAGTTTATCAGGAAAAATAAAAGGGTTGATGATGTGCCAGAAGTACTTCATAGACCCATTTTCAACTTCCTATTAAAAATTTTTACTGAAATGAAGACAAGAGAATACCATACATTATGAACTAAGAGTTGGCATAGGGAGAGAGGAAAAGTAAAAGCATGGTATGTCAAAATGAGACCAAAGATACTATTTTGCTCTTAAATATCATAATTAGAGAAATATTGGTTTAAATGTATATAAGATAAATTTAAAGATATAATTGGTAGAATTTAAAACTCTCTCTTTTAAAGCTCTCTCTTTTAAATCCCTTCAAAAGATAAAAGCAAACAAAATATGGTCCAAATATCAAGAGAGGAAACATAGAAAATGGCAAGGAAGCACAGAAAATAGAATTCATAAAACAAGATGACAGAAGTAGGACCAAACATATCAGTTATGACAATGTATGTAAATGTGTTGAACTCCCCAATTAAAAGGCAAAGACTCTTAGACTGGAGTAGAAAACAACATCCAACAATATGCTGTTTACAAGAGACAAACTTAAAACAAGATGACTTGGAAAGGTTATAAATAAAGGATAGGCAAAGACATATCTGTTAAATGCAAACAAAAAGACAACAGAAGTGACAATATTCACATCATCCAAGGTAGAATTCAAAATAAAAATTATGAACAATGCAAAGAGGATTATATTGTCTTTATAAAAGAAGCAATCTAAAAGAGGTTATTTTCATTATCAAATGTATGTGCCAAGTAACAAAGAATTAACAACACAAAGGAGAAAACCTGATGTAAATATTTTTTAACAATATTATAATCATAGTATGAAACCTCAGTGCATTACATCAGTCCATGCCAAATCAATTCAACACAAATGAATAAGGACCTGGAGAATCTGAGATACATTAAAATTCACATTTTTTAGAGAGAAAATACACAGGGACTCCTCTAAAAAGTGGCAATACACAGGGACGTGAAGAAATTGGAAATAAATTCTCCAAAGCAGAAATTGTTCAGCATATACTTCCAAACACAATTTTTAAAAATTGTAAAACTATAAACAAAAATCAAATAAAGTACGCCAACAGTATTATTTAAAATTCACTTCTAAATACTAAGCCCAGAAGGTGCACAAATTAGTACTCTAACCTAGAAAATACTAAAAATTATAAAGCCAATAACATTTACTAAGTACATAACATGAAGGAACTCTGCAAAATACATTCCATGCATTTCACCTGATTCTCACAACAAATATATGAGGTTTGAAGAATGAACAGAATGTGGGCATATGGAAATGGAAAGAAAATGAATTCCAAGCAGAGGAAACAGATTGAGCAAAGGAACATGAACTAGAAATTGAGAGATATGTATGGGAAGAGAAAGCAGTTCCAGCTACCTCTAGAACTCTACATAATGTACACAAGAGATGAAGCCATAGTTTGGAGTTAGACCGTGGGATTTAGATTTTATGCTTTGGAAATAGTGAGTCATTGCATGGCTGTGAACAAGAAAATGATATCACCATAATGATGTTTAAGGGAAATTACTCTGGCAACAATTTATTGGAAAGATAAGTTAAAGAAATAACTGAACTAGTAAAATCCATTGAAGACATGAACGCCTAGATGAAGTCATGCAATTGGACTCAGTAGAGGTAAAGATAGAAATAAAGGAGATAGATGCAAAGAAATATTGATGCAAAAGACCTGATAGGATTTCGGTATATAAGAAAAGAATTTCATAGCTGGAAAGAACTTTGGAAATTATGTATTTCAATCAGCTCATTTGTTAGAAAAATTGAAGCTCAAAACAAATGAATTGTTCTATGGTTCTAGGAGCACTTAACTATGAGGCTAAAACCAAGACTAAGTTCTATAAGTTTCCAGTTCATTTTTCCCTCTCTACTAACTTGGTATAGGGAATGAGGGAGAGGAAAGGCAGAAATTCCTAGAGTTTTAAACCTAGAGTAGTGTAGTGACATCAAACAAAATAGGGAACCCAAAATCTCAGACATATTCAGTTGTAGTTATAATAGGACTACAAAATGAAAATTCATAACGGAACCTCAGAATTCAAACTAAAATTATGGATAAAAAGTTATCTTTATAGTTGATATTTGAAAACTATAGGAAAGAAGGGTAAAGAAGAAAGAGCAGGAAAGGTATTAAGGGAAAAGGAGTGAAAAGAGATGAGAAAGTTTATCAATCTTGTACATGTTATTTAAGGTACTGGAAGCAAACCAGAAACTAAAGATATCAACAAAATATCAATGGCATGGAAGTGGCAATCAAATATCAGATGAAATCTCTCAGAAATGTTGAAAGGTTTTGTGCATTGAGAGAAAGGTTGAAGTATCTGACATCTGAGTTCTTTCCTACTTAGAGACTATGATCAATTATTACAGCAAAATGTGAAGTGTATTTGATAGAATCTGACTTCAACACTGTATTTTACTATATATCTGCACTATTAACTAATGAATTCAGACATGTAGCTTGTATAAATAGGCACAAATATGAAAGCTTACTAGGACTACGAGTTCCTTTGGCACTGTTTTTATATCGTGGGAGTAGGGGCCACGCATAAAAACAACATGCACATACATAATGTGTATTTCTATGTTCCCTTTGATTACTGTGTACACAGTTTGCTGAATTATAGTGGCCAGCATATATATACACACACATATACACACACACAGACACGCACACACACATATATGCATGTCATAGTTGATTTTTGATACTTTTCTCTGGTGTGCTACAATCATTTGGAAAGTATGCTCTCTGAAGAATAAATATGTGAGCTTTCAGTGTACATACCGTCTTCACTGCTTATGAAAGAATCAAGTATATAAAGTATGCATAATAAATGTAAATAATTGACAGACTCTAACAGTATAATCTGAGTTTGTAAGCAATGAGAGGTCAAAGGCCAATTTAACATTATTTCCTTATACAGCAACCAAAATATAAAGCACCATTGTAAGTTAAGGCTTCATAAGTAGAATGCAAAAAAGAAAATGAATTAAGCTTCCTCCTTACCCACAGCCTTAGCACATCTTATTTTAACTTTTCCCCAAGTTGTTTTTCCATGCGTCACTTCAACCTTTCAGTATGTTCAGGCCAAATGTGTTCCTTCCCCTGAGCTCCCAGTTGACCTTTATATATCACATTATGTAGTATGTAGTTTATGCAACCTGAAGGAATCCCAATTCTCGCTAAATTGTGGGTACACTTAAGGTCACATTATAAGAAGGAAACCTGTTGCTTTCAAAGCCCTTCTTACTTTCCCAACACAAAAACCCTGCTACCGTCCCTTTACAGATCTTCTACTCTCCTCTAATGTCCTTGGAAATTTCGGTGTGGAGGATTCCCCAACAGGTGCCCCTACAATAGGTTGATTGTAAACTTACTTAGACAGACAGCCTTGTTATTCAACTTCTTTTCAGCAGTAGTCTCCCTTGTCACTCCATTCAAGGCCATGGTATTCCTGTTCTGCTTGGATCACCGCCTGTTACTGCCTAAGGGCAGTCCATTGTGCCACCAAGATTCCTTGAGCCATTTCCTGCACCATCAATGCCATTGCATTCCAGGATGAGCCCTGCTTTCCCTCTGCCTCTCATCTCTAAGCCACCAAATAAAGTCTCTACTGCGGTCTCCTGGGCTTCCTTCTTACCTACAAATATCAACGCACAATAGATGTAAATGTGCTCAGCTCCTCTAGAAAAGTCTGCAGTTCTTCATCCTAAGGATATTAATAGTAGGTACACTTACTGAAAGCCAAATATATGTCTGAAACTTGTCTAAGTGCTTTAGACATACAGTTGGCCCTCTGCCTCCATTTCGCATATGTGAGTTTGGCCAACAGCAAGTTGAAAATACTTGGAAAAATATTTTAAACAGTAAAAAAGATGAAAATAAAGGGCAATACAAATTGAAAAACCAATACAGTATAACAACTATTTACACAGCATTTACATTATGTTAGGTATTATAAATAATCTAGAGATTATTTAATGTATACAGGAGAATGTATGTAGGTTATATACAAATACTTGACCATTTTATATAAAGTACTTGAGCATCTGCGGATATTCTGGTATCCAGGGAGGGAGGTCCTGAATATTTTGGTACCTGGGACCAATCCCCCCCAGATATCAAGAAGTGACTACATAGACTCATTTTAATCTTTATAAAAACTCTTTAATGTAGGTGCTATTTTTCATACAGAAATAACTTACTGGAGGATACTCAGCTACGAAATGGCAGAGCCCCAATTTGAACCCAGGCAGTCTGGCTCTGAAACTTATACTATTTTGTTTTTGTTTTTGAGACACAATCTCACTCTGTCGCCCAGGCTGGAGTGCAGTGGCACAATCTCAGCTCACTGCAACCTCCATCTCCCGGATTCAAGTGATTCTTCTGCCTCAGCCTCCTGAGTAGCTGGGACTACAGGCACACGCCACCGCATCCTGCTAATTTTTGTATTTTTAGTAGAGACAGGGTTTCACCATATTGGCCAGGCTGGTCTCAAACTTCTAACCTCGTGATCCACCCACCTTGGCCTTCCAAAGTGCTAGGATTACAGGCGTGAGTTACCACCCCCGGCCTGAAGCTTATACTATCAACCACTATACTACCCACCAAGTAGTTGAGCCATTAAGGTCTCCTAAGAGCCATATGCTCTTCTCCTCTAACTCTCAGGCTCTGCTGGTGACTCGGTAATTTCTCGCCAGCCATCAGTTTCCCTCTAAGAGATATTTTCCCTAGACATTTTCCTAGATAGTTTCAGTCAAACCTCTACAATTTAATTATTCATCCTAATTCAAATAAATTGACATGAATATCTTAACAGTGATGAGATCAGAATTAAAGATCATTTTCAAGTAGTTTCTAGCCATATAAAACTTAGAAGATATAATTAGATGTGAAAAAAGGTTGCTTTACTCACAGATGGTGCCTATTCCAACTGGTTCTCTGGCTCAGCAGGAATCTCCTCCCACTTGTTGATTACTATGAATCCCCAGATTGGCTGTGAGACCTACCAGGTTTAACTTGGTCTTCTATGTTCTTGTAGCAGTGTGTACTATCTAGTAAGTGTTCAATAAAAGTTCAATGGATGAATTTAAATGAATTGGTTGAATCTTTCAATTACAACAAGAGAGGAAAATGTCAAATAAATCTAGAGTCAGTTCAAGGCCTATAAGTATGGGTTAAATATTTATTAGTAAATGTGTAAATATTTACTATAATACCAATAATGCATGGGCTTGCCCTATTGTCTTTGAGACTTTTCTAGGCACATGTAAAATAAAACATCATAATCATAAAACAATTGAATTAACAATGGAATAAGAATTCAAAATTAGTGGGTATATGAAGGAAACATCAATACTATATTATTTATTATTTTATAATTATATTATTATAGGACAAAACCAATTCTAGTAACAAGTTAGACTTCTTTTAGAAATGTAAATATTTACAATTCAACTATAATTGCCACCCTGTTACAAACAGCAAAATGCCAAAATACAAAGGAATATCTTAGGATAAGATATTAGGAGAAAGACTCAAAAGTAGTTGTTAATCACATGTCCTCCAAGGAAAACACTCTCCAGGGATGTCCTGGTGCCTAAATTTGAAACCAATCAATAGACGTGTATAGAAAGTACATATGACATAGGCCTTCTCCAATAAAACAGGGGAGAATGCAAGCTGCTTGATGAAGACAGCTATAGAAATGTCTGCTGTATTTATTTGCCATTATGTCCTTCCATTGTTATTACCTAATGTTATTTGTTACTTGGTGCATCTATTGCTGCAGCAAGAAATGAGCACAAACAGTAGCTTGAAACCTCACACATTTATTATCTTACAATTCTGTAAGTTAGAAATCTGGTATAGTTCTCACCAGGTATTGGCCAGCTATGCTGTTTTCCTAGAATAGAGGCTCCCAGCATGGAGAAAAATTTCATATTTCCTTGTTGCCTGTAAACTGAGGGTCATTCCCAAGATCTAGAGGGAAGCATACACTTTGGCTAATAGCCGCCTTCCAGCATTTTGAAACCAACAGTAAGTGAGTTCTCTCACATCACATCCTCCTGACTCACTGTTCTGCCTCCCTCTTTTACTTTTAAGAACTCGTCCAGCCCACCGGGATAATTTAGAATGATTTTCTCATCTAAAGGTCCATAACCCGAATCACATCTGCAAAGACCTTTTTTTCATATAAGGTGACACATCCACAGGTTCTGAGGATGAGGACAGATACATCTTTGTGGCCCGTGATTTTGCCGGCCACACTTGGGGACCAAGAGTGCTGGGTACTAGAGCCACTGTCTGCATCTGCAGTATCAGACTGTACCACCTTCACATCTCCACCTAACTGCTTTGCACATTTTCTTACATTGAAGAAATGCACTTGGATCCATATATATTTTTATTTAAAGGCCAGAATTGTGTGATGCCCTTCCCTAGGTTGCTCTACAGTTCAGTATTTACAGCTTTACTTCGGTATGGAGAAGACATTTTTATTCATCAACGTGTTCGAGATTGTGATCTTTAAATGGAACTGTGCAAACAACCACGAAGTCCTAATATCACCCTGGAAATGCAAAAAGTTGATCTTTATTTTCAGACTTCAAATTGCTTATCACACCCTATAAAAGACAAAGTAAAGACCATAAAAACAAACTTACGGCATTGTTATCTACGGATGGAAAACCAGGAGAAAAGAAAATCAAAACACAATTTTGTCAGCAAACATTACTCTGAAATTCATTTACGGACTCATTTTTGAGTGCTTACTTTCTTTTTCTTTCACTGTTTGGTCCTATTTCCCTGCACAATCCATTAATTTAGAAATATAAATAAGGCCTTGGAAGCCATTTTTGAAGCATTGGAGAAAAACAGGAAATAATAAAGAAAATCAAAACTAAATTAGCTTGTAATTACAATAGGCAAGTCATGAATTAAGCATGGTGGTACTGCAAGCAAAAGCATGGATTCCATGTACAGCAACATTCCAGAGTATGTATTCTTGACTGTATTTTTGTTATCAACCTATGTTATCAGGTTGTTTGTAATCAGGAAATGCTCCATAAAGTGATTATGTGTCTATGCCAGCATTTTGTTGATATTTCCTAAACTGATTTTTGTGTAGAACACTACTGCTCCATGCCATATAAATAGAGACTCCTTCTCTGAAAAAGTATGGCAATAGGGAAACTCAGAGGTTCCCAAACTTTCTGAATCACAATCCTTTTTATTTTAATAAACAAAATATATAGACAGGGCTATTGGATATAGTAGAAGACAACAATTTGTTGTTTGAATAAGGGAGTGATATGATGACAATGGAGTGTATGATAGATTAATCTAGTAAATGTGTGGAAGAGAGAGGAGGGAAGAGGCCATATAGGAGAATGTTATAGTTAATATAGAAAAGCTTGATTAAGAAGATAAAGGATAAAAATTAAACATATAGTCATGAAACTAAAAGACTCATATCCATAGTGAGTTGTTTCTATCACTGAATCAGCTTTCACTCATTACACTCTTCTAAATAGAAATATCAGGTTTACTAGGCTCTGTGATATCATTTCAAAGACTGCAAGGCTCTAAAGGAAAAAAAAAGATGCTTCCAGGTAAACTTTGACCTAACTAATATAAAACTGAAATAGTGGTAATCTCTGTATTGAGAGCAATTCTGAGAGTTGGAAAGGGCTCCATCCAGAATAAATATTAGATCAACTAGCAAAGTCTGCCATGATATAGAGGATTGGGTGGGCAGTGGTAGCTGCCATACCATTATCATAGGATCCTTAGGGTGTCACTTCACCAGTCAGAAAACCTCTGTGGCCAATGGCACTTCTGCTTGGGTTTCACTCGTTCCCTCTGGGCTTGTTCCACCCACTCTGCCTGGCAGGCTTCACTTGGCTTGTGCTGCCAGCTTGGCTCCCACGCCTAACAAGGGCAAGCCAGGTGTGGAGTGGCAAGGTGTGTGTGAGCAAACGAACACAGGGTCCAGCCACTGCACACAGCCACGCATGCCAGTTGTGGTGGCAGAGTGGGCAGCTCCAGGCACTGGCACAGGCGTCAGCCCTGTGTGAGGCTGTGCCTGGACCAGATGTACCATGAGCAGCATCCACTGTAGGCACCAGCATCTAGAGAAGAGGAATATGATGGCACCAAAAAGCCTGGAGATTCCAGGAACCACAGAGCCCCAAAGAAGTTGCAGTGTGTCACAGTCCTGGCTCAGGGAGCCCTGAGGTCTGGGCTCCCAGAAGGGTTGCAGCTTTTCTCTCCTTGTTGCCTGCAATGTGGCAAGTGGGAGGAGTGTTTCAGCCCTGTTTGTGTTACAGCTCTTTCTGTTCCACCATCTGGCAGGTCCCAGATTCTTGTCCTATGTCTAGGAAGAATGAGGTATGTGAACATCTGGAGGGTGAGCAAGGAAGAGAGGCGCTTCATTGAGCAAAAAAAAACAGCTCTGAGAAGACCTGAAGTGGGTAGCTTCTTTCTGCAGGAGGGTCATTCTGACAAGTGTCCAGCTCTCAGAGAAGAGGAGACCCATAGTGGGTAGCTCCTTTCTGCAAGCAGGTCATCCTGATGAGTGTGTGAATCTGTCTGAGTCAAGGGTTTTTATGGGCTCAGAAGGGAGGTAGTGGATGCTGATTGGTCCATGGGTGGCCATGAGCAGGCCTGGAAAAAGCACCATAAGTTCTCACTCCAGGTCACAGACTCCACCCAGAACTGGCAACCTAGTCTCTAGGCTTCAGGCTATCCCTGGCTTGAAGGTGGGGCTTCACCAGGGACCCACCCTTTCCCACCTAGGAACTTATCTGCCTCCTGCCATCATCAACATGCCAGCCATGGTGCCTAGGCTGTTTGTGCTTAGGAGCACCTGCAGACCCATGCCAAGCCACCCTCAGCCACCCATCCCCGCCCTCCCTCCCTGAGTGCATCAGTGCCCAAAGCTTCAGAGTGGACTGAGATGGCAAGGGGCTGGTGTGTCAGTGCCACCCCAAGTGCATGCACACCTGGCCAGGTCACAAAATAACCTGGGTTTAGCTTCACCATTGCTCCAAAATCAGAGTGGGCACTGGAAGTCAGGAGAGGCTAGGGAGGAGGAGCAGGCACTTCTGCATCTGTGAGGGCAGGGGAAGCTTCCCAGGCCCCTGAGATTTCAGGAATGCTCACATCTGGAGCCATGGCTAGACAACTATAGCTGTACCCAAGAGCTCAGGTCTCCCATCCTGCCAACTCAGTAGGGTGCAGGGCTCCCACCTGTTCCCAGCCCTGCCACTCTGTGGAGTGTGCAGCTCTGGCCACACCTCCTCCACTGCAGCTGATGTCCCCACAGCACCTGTGCCAGATGGGCTGCCACCACCATCACCGTGTGTCTGATATTCCTTTTATGAACTGGTTTCCCTTGACTAGCTGAGCATGGTGGCACATGCCTGTAGTCCCAGATACTTGGGGGTTGAGCAGAGAGGATCGCTTGAGCTTGGGAGACAGGTTGGCACCTCTGCACTTCAGCCTGGGTGACACAGTGGGACCCTGTCGCAAAAGAAAAGCATATTGTCTGATGTTACTTACTAGAATGAATTTGAGTTCTCAAGTGGAGTAGTGGAAGCAAGGTAGTTGAGAACTGAAAATCTGGGTTTGGGTTTGTTTTTCATATTTTGTTTTCATTTTAGAGTTTTTTGATGGTTTGTCAACATGATATCCTCTGGGATAATGGAAACACTTAAAGGTGAGGGGAAAAGCTGAGCAAGGTACCACATTTCCTAGTAAATTAGAAATAAATCTCTTGGAGATAACTAGATGATGGGAAATAAGAAATGAACCAAGTGTGATATATCCAAATAGCATGAGTACAAAAGAGTAGAGATTTTAGAAGTGGCTTTGAGAAGCATGCAGATCCCAATCTGAACTTCTGACTCTAAGGATGTTTAAAAAATGAGCAACAGATGAATATGTATATATCTGTATATATGGACAAGAAAGCTTCAGTTAAGGTGTAAAATTGGGAGAATTTTGGGTAAGTGATCAATTATACAGCAAACACTTCTTGAATGATCACTATGAGTGAACTTTGTGCTAGGCACTTTATATAATAATTTAACTTTATTCTTTCAGAAACTCTTTAAAATAAATTCCATGTTTATATCCATTTTACAAACAAGAATAGTAAAACTCGGAGATCACATAAATTGTTGAAGACCACCATGCTAGTAAGTGGTGGAAGCAACATTTTAAATGGAGCAGTTTCAGCCCGAAGTACACACACCAAACCTTTTGATCTATGCTGCCTCCCAGGCCAATAATGGGAAGGAGTATATTTGCTTTGTAGTGTAGCTTCCAGAGGACAAAGAAGAACAATTTGGAGACTATATCCATTTGGTTATGCTAACAAATATGCCCAAAATTTCAGTAAAACCACAAATGTTTTTCTTTTCATTAAATGTTAATTATGAATTGCCCAGGGACACACCTCCCTATGAGTAAGCTCATGAGGCAGCCACTGTTTATAGAATATTGTTCGCCAACGTTACAGCAGAACAGAGACTCCTGGATCAACTTGAATTTGCAATGAATTGTTATTGTCCAGAAGTAACACATAGCACTTCTCACATCTCATTGGCCATAAATAGTCACATGACTAACAGTAAAGTGGTCAGAAAATGCAAACACACTGTATGCCATGAAGACAGATAAACAGCTGGAAATGCTAGGGAAGATAATAATGGCTAGAGCCAAGTGAAGAGTACTCATTGCTCTCCATTATTTCCTGGATAACTGATACCAGGATGAGTCTATAAGAAGAGAGATGTACTTGAAATAACTTATGCGTCCAGCAGCAATTAAAGACAGCAGAAACTCAAAGCTGTCTAGAAAAGGTCAGTGTTTGGTGGGAAGTAAGTGCATTCATAAAGGTAAATTCAAATCACAATGCCTGGCATAGAGTCAAGGACTTGATAAATACTATTAATTATTATAAAGTACCAAGTGTTAATCAAATTATTATGTTTTAAAATAAAGGTATAAGCATTCAAAAGTTTCTTAATGATATATTATTAACTCCTTTTCTAACTAACAACATACAACAGTTCATTATCACATCTAGCTTATTATTATATATTAACTGCTGTTAGACAAATTTTTCACTTTTCCATTGCAGTCAAACTTCTTATGAGTTATTTAAACCATGTTCCACTTCTTCCTTTCCTTTTCTTTAGTTAACAGCCTGTAATCTATCTTCCTCTCCATCACTTCTCTGATAATATCATCAGAGACCTTCTTGCCAAAACCAAAACGAATCAATATTTTTAGTCCTTTTCCTATCTTCATTTTTCAAAAGTTAAATTCTTTTTTTCCTTAATACCACAGTGTCTTAGTTTTTAACTTTTAATTTTTTTTTCTTTTTCTTTTTCCTTTTTCTTTTTCTTTTTTTTTTTTAGATACGGGGTCTTGCTCTGTCATGCAGCCTGGAGTGCATTGGCTCGATCACAGGATCATAGCTCACTACAGTCTTAAATTCCTGGGCTTAAGCAATCCTCCTACTTCAGCCTTTAGAGTAGCTGAGACTACAGGTGCATGCCACTGTGCCTGGCTATTTTTTTTTTTTATTCTTTTGTGGAGATAGAGTCTCACTTTGTTTCCCAAGCTGGTATTAAACTCCTGGGTTCAAGTGATGCTCCCGCCTTAGCCACCTAAAGTGTTGAGATTATAGGTGTAAACCACGTGTCCAGCCGCTCAGTTGTTCTTATACCTTTAGGCTCCTCTCTTCCCTCTTCTTTTTCCTTTTTCCTATAGGTGGCATCCTCAGCAGTGGGTACTTCTCCTCCATGGCTCCAGGTCCATGGGTCTGGGTCCTGCAGAACAGTTCCTCCCCTAATGATCTCACCTTCTACCAGAAAGACCTACTGTGGTTTACTTTTCACTGGGTGCACTAAGGTCTTGGGCTCTGTTACACGACCTATTTTTGTTCCTCCAGCCCTTTAAAGGCTGGTGTGGCTATTTTCTAGGTTGCTTCCTCATTTCCTCAACTTGCCTATTGCTTCTATAACTGATTCCTTTTATTAATTTCTCTCTGTTGGAAATATCTAAGATAATTTCCATTTTCGTATTGTATTCTGACAAAATGGCTAAATCAATTGTGGAATAGTGATGGATTAGTGGAAATAGACTAGATAAATAGAAGAAGTAGTACTACCCTTCTGCAGTGATCGCACATACTTAACTTATTTGCTTTCATTCATTTTAAGGATATTTCAAAACAGAGTGTGCACAGCAAGATTGGCTGTGATGATCCTGAGTGTTGAAATCTGACCGCATGATGCAAAATAAAAGAACTTGGGGCTGTGGCTTTAAGAGTCATCCTGACCATTGACAGTGCAGTCATGTTGAAGAACAAACAGACACAGTTTATGTTGTTCTATGGTCAGCAATGAGGAGGGTCAGATCATGAATAAACAACAGAATCTTCCAACAAATAAGAATGACTAGGCTGCCTCATGAAGTTTGAGTTGTCGGTAACTAAAAATGGCCAAGCAAAGACTACAGGTCTATTTTCAAGGCACTCTTGTACTAGTGTGAAGCTGAACTGGGTAATACACAAAATCTTTTCCAAACTGGAAGTGGATGGCTTGCCCACGTCTCTGCAAGTAGGCCAGCTGCAGTAGCAGAAGGAGAATATACAATCCCTAAATCGGAAAGGTCCAAAGTGTCTTCAGCTTAAGGATACTTAGATAAACCAATAAAAGTCCATGCCATCCACTATTTCCAAAGGGCCTCAAAAGAAGACTAAGATATAGCTCATTTTATATCGTGTTGCTCTCAAAAAAGGTTTCTTTCATTTGTGTTACGCTATTTGAGTGGAAATTATTCAAGAAGGCTGCTATTTCAATAGGACTGATACTTGTCCATCTGGGTAGATCCATATCACAACAGTTCTCTGATAGACATATTCTGATGTAAAATCTTTTTTCTTGTTTTACCTCTACAGATTTTTTTCACCTCACTCTCTCCTTGATTTTATCCCAAGTATTTTGAAAATGTTCCAATTTTGACATCAATCCAATTGCTGAGAACTCTAGCATAAAATGAAGAAAGACACATAAAAAGAACAGCATTAACTATATAAGCACATTTATGCCACATTTATAAGGCAATCAGAGAAAACATGCATATGTACCCAAGTCAGGCAATTTTATATGTGTAACAACCTATTTAATTACAGAAAAAAAAATGATGAATCTATGCTGGTCAACTAATTATATATTTTCTTTTAACAATAACTAGAATTCAGATGCCATCTAATTACTATGTTTTCCATGATTGAAACTTTAAAAATTTTTTCTTATGTATCGATTGCAATACCATATTTTCACCTCTTTTTCTTGATATCTTTATTATAAATGTCTTTCTTCTTTGCCCCAGTAAAAGTACTTCTCTTACTGCATATAAATGCTGCATAATAAAACTACCCAAAATCTAATGTCTTATATAGTTAGCTTTTACTACGCTTACAAGCCTTCGAATCAGTAAATCAAGTTCAATTCTTCTGGGCTGATCTCAGGTGGTTTCACTCGCATATCTGATGGCTATAGTTACAGAAGTGACTAGACCGTGTGTCTCTCATCACTCAGCAGGTGAGCTTAACTATGTTCTCATGGCAAAACTGAGAAGAAAAAAAGGAAGGAGAAATCTACAAGTGCTATTTCAAGACTCCACTTATCTCAAGATTGCTACCAACCATTGGCCTAAGCAAGTCACATGGGCAATCACAGAGGCAGTGAAGCATACAACGAAAGAGCATGGGTTCAGGACAGCTGGATAAACAGGAACCATTCATGCCACATAAAGGAAACATGCCTAAGTGCACAGTTAATGTAAGTTTACATGTGTAATAGCCTTGCTAACAAAGGGATAAATCCTGTTATCTGTGCTGATCAATAGGCTAACTGATTTTACTTAGCAATATATTACAAACTCAAGTCCCATCTATTTGCAATGTTTTTCTTGATTGAAACTTTTAAATATTCCATATTTATCATTTGCTGATAAACTTTACCTGATTTCTTTATTGTAAGAGTCTTTTTACTTTCAGCCCAATGAATAAATAGATATGTAAACCTCTTCCTGTTGAGCTGTTGGTTTTTCTGGAGAGCCTCTATTCTTGAATTGAGGTGCTGACTGTTTATTTCCATGAGTCAAAAAGCAAAATTTAAACATACCAAATTGTCTACTGTCCACGGTTGGATCTTTGACAAACATAATGCAGCACTTTAAATATGGCTCTGGAAATGATTACTGCTGGTTGCTCATGGAGAATTATTCATCATCACTTCATGCATTTGGTTATTTCTTCACCTCCTACTCCTCAGACATGAGTGCTCACCATTTTGTGGCCATATCTAAAAGAATTAGTAGTCATTAACCTACCTGTTCACCAAATAAGTTTTTTTTTAAAGTAAGTATTAAGAATATTGTTTTTAATTGAAAAATAAACAACCCAGGTATCTTTTATCTACTAAAACATAATTTTATTAAGGATTTACATAAACCTGTGCCATCTCAAACTTCTGAAGCAATCGAATAGGTTATATGACTAAAAGTAACTACCTATTATTAGGGTATTTTCCTCTTCAAATAAGATCTTTAAAGAAGATACTACATTGGCAAATATAAGCCAAAAGCCTACTACATGTGAAATTTTACTGTACATTTTTTGCCTTATTTTACTGGATTTTTAAAACACACATGTACATTGGCATGAATGTGACTTTTTTATTATGAATAAAATACCTAAGCAAAGTAAGCCCATTTTAAAACAACAAAGAGTATACAAAAGTTCAGTCTTCTGGAAAGTGCTTGAAAGGTATTGTGGATTTTTCCACTTACAGAAGCCTTGTTGTTACTGTCCTTTCCACATCTGCTATTCATTTTAGCTACCTCCCCAGGATTCAGTGAACAAAGGTGCCAAAATGTTGCTATTAATAACTCTCAAGCACCTTCTTCCTTTGCTTCTAAATAAAAGATCTTTAATATATTGAAAGGATACTTAGTTTCTAGTGAACTGGATGCAAAGTTTTAGCTACAGGTCTGTGGTTTTGGTGACACGATTTTGTGAAAACAAGGTGCACTAGCAGTTGGAGGGATTGCTGTGTGAGAGGCACACCTCACGGTGTTGGGTCTGTACTCTAGGATCAGATAAACCCAGGAAACCAGGACCAGGTCAACCCGGGTCTCACAGAGATTGCTATGAATGCTTGACAACTTCTCAAACTCTAGATTTCTCATCTGCTTATAATTCTTTGTAACTACAGCTATACCATAAATGTCCTAGGGAAGGCTATTTTCTGGAAAAAAAAAAACGTAGAAGATCATTCTATAAAGGTCAGTACTCTATAACATAAATTCCCAATCTCTCTTTTTTTGTAAATGTAGAATTTTGCATTTTTATTTTCTCTAAAAGGAGGCACACCTATGTTTCTAGAATAAACAACCACAGAACTTCCTTAGTTTAAGGGCAGAAAACGTAAAGGTAGTGGTGTTTTTGTCCCACTGGCACAGATGCTTAAAGCTTTAAAACAACCTCCTACTTCTTAATCCCTCTCTCCATATTCTTGCCAAGTTCTCTGGAAAGCTGAGTTCTGGACACCATCCAATACCATATCTCATCCATACGCCTGCCACAGAGGAAGACATTCCGCAGGCTCTTTCCTTCACTCTATGAATGATTCATGTGTTAAAATCTTAAGTACTCACTGAACGAAGGACCTAATGGCTTGAAAACTTGATCTGACGTCAAGGAAATGTGCTGTTTTAGGGACATGCTTCTAAGACTGGTTGTTTATCCTTGCTCAATCCCGAATCAGAAAGCCCTCTATTAGGCAAGCAGAAAACATGACGGTGTCCCCTTTTTGAAAATCTTTTCTGAGGATCACATTTCTAAAGAGCATTTCAGCTCCGGTGTCAAAATGGGGAAATAGACTTTTGCTGACAACAGTATATTTAAGTCTACACCAGGAAAAGTAAGTGAAAGGTTAATGTTATCATTTCATTTTCCTCCAAGAAAAATAAACCATATTTTAAAAATCACTTTCACCACCTACCGCAAGATCACAAAACAAACTGCAATCTACAGGGAGAGGCTGGCAACTAAAATAAGTGGGAATGATCAAGCCAGAGACTTGGTCCAGTCTAAAAGGGTACAGCCCCTTACTTAGCTACATTTTAATGATTTTTAAGGAAGCACATGGAACCAGAGTTGCCAAAATTTTCAGAAATTCAACAGAAGCCATAAAACTTCATTCTTATGTGATGTCTCTCACTTTTAAACATTGGTAATTAATTCAGACAAATGTAAACATTGTATAAACCAAACAAACACATCTGTAGGCCAGATTTGGTCTGTACTGCCAAATTTGCAAAATTTGACCTCTAGCTCTACTTCCTATTACTTCATTTAAAACTGTTGTAAATACTTTGGAGAAAAATTAAATGGAGCTTAGATTCCTTAAAAGTCTGTAAAACCCTGTCACAAGGTTATAAAATGTCAAGAAAGTGATTTTACTTTATGAAACAAGGCAAGAGTGGAGGCCTTTAGAGGTAGAAAGTTATGAGTTAAAATCTTGGCTCAACGGTTTTCTAGCTGTGGGAACTAGAAGATGTTACCCAAATTCTCTGAACATCCGTTTGTGAAACGGTGATAATATTCCTTTCATATATGTAGTTTATAATTACATAGTTCCTAGCACACGGTAAGGACTTAAAAAATGATGACTATATTAGTATAATTTTCAGAATAATTTTAATAATAAACCTATAAAGATTATTAAGGAAACATACTATTAGCTTATATTTATTGAGTCCTTATTAAAATATAGGCACACGTCTTGTTCTAACACTTTTAATCATAAAAACAGTCCTATGAAGGAGCTTCTATTATTAACCCCACTTTATGCATAAGAAAACTGAGGACCAGTGTGGCTTATTATCCATCCCAAGATGACACAAATAATAAGAGGCTATGGGAACACTGGGAAGGATTTAAACAAAGGCTTCCTGCCTAAAGCATCTGAACTCTTTATCATTACAATAAATCAAAAAAGTATGCTATATTCAAATTAATATTTGGGTTTGTTCCAAGCAGCAAAGGTCTTGGGATTGTGAAAAGCATTTTATCAAAGAGGAAACATACTCTATTCTTACTGCAAAAGACCACCCTAAGCAATTTAAGGTAAATGTTTCTTTTTTAAACTTGGAAGGAAAAATCCAGATTTGCTCTGAACATTGCATGATACTCTCTGGAAGTTAGATAAATGTCTCTTCTTTATATGCACTTATGTGACTTTACATGTCTTAACTTCATATAAATTAAATCACTTAATATGAATAATTTGTAATTAGTTAAGAATTATTTGGTACCACTTATAAATAATTAGTTCTATTTAGAAAAACACAGGGGTTCACAAAAAAAGCATAGATTCTGTTTATGAAGTCAGATAAAAATGTCTCATTCACTTAGAAACCCAAATAAGGTTATCATTCTGAAAACTTTGGGTAGACTAGCCAGTTTCCATTGTCTTTCTTTTCTTTCTACCAGAATCTCAATTTTGCTCAGCTTCCCAAATTTTGCTCAGCTTCCCACCTCTTCCTATCGTAATAGGGAAGTTGAGTTCAACCCCAGTGCCAGAGTTGGGTACTGGTTCATCCACAAATGGCCCTCTCCAGGTGTCCCCTACTGGTTTAGGAACAGGAATGTGACCTGACTAAAAGGAAAGATTTGCATTTTGTGCTTGACATAAAACGTTTATCTCTGGCTTTTGCAGGCTGATAACAAGAAGACCTGCAGGGTCAATTGATATGAGGAGCTACCTCCCCCTTACAAATGCAAGAAGAACCAGACTCAGGATAAGGTCGACCCTTAAGATAGAAGAGGAGAAGGTCAGAAATAACAGAAGTTTTGCATGACATTATTGAATCAAAGCTCACCAAACATCTTGGTCATTAGTTTTGTCGGATAGTAAACCACAATATTATCACCAGTGATTTTTGTTACCGATATGATTTGGTTCTATGTCCCCAATCAATGACAGCCCATAAAAGCAGCTGGGAGGGAGGCTGTACCCTGAAAATCCACAGGAGTCTCCGGAGCTGCCCAAGACCTTGGGAAACTACCTCTTGCGTCAGCATGACCTGGATTTGAGACATGGAATCTAAGGAGATCATTCTGAAGCTTTCCTTGTGGTCAGATGTAGCCCACAGTATCTAAAGAGAGCCTAAAACAGCCTCTGCAAAATTATCCTACTAACTTCAACCTTAGCCAGTGAAGGAATATTTCCTACAATTTAAATCAATATGCCAACATTGTTGCTTTATCTTCTTGTCCTTAAAGGCAAAAATATTTATTTCTGTCAATTAGTAAGTTCCATGAGGTCAGAAATCATATTTTAAAATATTTGTCAAATGCAATTAATACTTTGGGTCTCCCATGTAACTAAGAACAGAAATCAGATAAATTTTCTTAATCACATGCCAAAGAAAGAAAAAAATTAAACCAGAAATTGTATTAATTATTATCTTTTAGTTTAATCATGATTCTCAGCTTTGGTAGAACAGGATTATCTGCATGACTTGTAAAGAATATCTATACCTCACCTGCATCCCCAGAAGTTCATTTTTCATTTGTTTAGAATGGAACTTAGAGATAAGTAATTGACTAAAGTTTTCAGGTGATTTTAATTACATACAGCCCAGATTGTAACACAGTAGTTTAAGCTGTGTAACAAGAAACCTCAAAGCTAAATTGTTCTTTTTACTTTAGACAAACCGTCAACAGTGTTTCCATGTAAGCATAACACATTTCTACTTTTTGTATATATTTTCAAAAGCCTCAAATAGTTCTTGGCATGACAGTACCACTTGCAAACAATTAGTTATAGTATCAAAGATATTGAATGGTTATTTAAACATCAAAGTTTTTTTTTCCATATTTGAAAGCATATGAAAAAAATCTAGAACAGATTTCATCAAGTTTTTTTTTTTTTTTCTGTCTACAGCTACGTGAGTCATTGAAAGAAATGCTTTGGGCCAGATGCCGTGACTCATGCCTATAATGCCAGCAGTTAAGTCGGAGTATCACTTGATCAATCTGAAGTTCAAATCGGCCTGGGCAACACAGTGAGATCCTGTCTTTACTAAAGATAAAAAGATTAGCCAGGCATAGTGGTGCATGCCTATAGTTCTAGCTACTGGAAAGGCTAATATGGGAGGATCCCCTCACCAGAGTTTGAGGCTGCAGTAAGCTGTGATCACACCACTCCACTCAAGCCTGAGCAACAGAGTGAGATGCTGTATAAAACAAAAACAACAACAACAAAAACCAGAAAATGACCAAAAAAAAAAAAAAAAAAGAAACGCTTTACTCAGATTCCTGAAGAGAACTCAAGAAAACACTTTCAGCAGGGACTTCATGACTAAAACACCAAAAGCATTGGCAACAAAAGCCAAAATAGACAAATGGGACCTAATTAAACTCCAGAGCTTCTGTACAGCAAGAGAAACAATCATTAGAGTGAACCGGCAACCAACAGAATGGGAAAAAATTTTTGCAATCTACCCATCTGACAAAGGGCTAATATCCAGCATCTACAAAGAACTAAAACAGATTTATAAGAAAAAAACAAACAAACCCATCCAAAAGTGGGCAAAGGATACGAACAGACACTTTTCAAAAGAAGACATATATGAGGCCAACAAACATATGAAAAAATGCTCATCATCACTGGCCATTAGAGAAATGCAAATCAAAACCACATTAAGATACTACTTCACGCCAGTTAGAATGGTGATCATTAAAAAATCTGGAGACAACAGATGCTGGAGAGGATGTGGAGAAATAGGAACACTTTTACACTGTTGGTGGGAGTGTAAATTAGTTCAACCATTGTGGAAGACAGTATGGCACTTCCTCAAGGACCTAGAAATAGAAATTCCATTTGACCGAGCAATCCCATTACTGGATATATATATCCATGGGATTATGAATCATTCTATGATAAAGACACATGCACACGTATATTCAAAGTGACACTTTTTACAATAGCAAAGACCTGGAACCAACCCAAATGCCCATCGACGATAGACTGGACAAGGAAAATGTGGCACATACACACCATGGAATATTATGCAGCCATAAAAATGATGACTTCATGTCCTTTGTAGGGACATGGATGAATCTGGAAGCCATCATTCTCAGCAAACTGACACAAGAACAGAAAATCAAACACCGCATGTTCTCACTCATAGGTGGTTGTTGAATAACGAGAACACATGGACACAAGGAGGGGAGTATCACACACTAGGGTCTGTTGAGGGGGCCAAGGTAGGGACAGTGTCGGGGTGGGAGGTCAGGGAGGGATAACATCAGGAGAAATGCCAGATGTAGGTGACGGGGATGGAGGCAGCAAACCACATTGCCATATGTGTACCTATGCAACAATCCTGCATAATCTGCACATGTACAATAAAAAAAAGAAAAAGAAAATGCTTTCAGTGTAAATAAATCACTCAAGGAAGTTGAAGTCCAGATTCACTTTAGAGATCACCTCCAGTATTTTTCAAAGTGTGGTCTTCAACTCATCTGTATCAAGTGCTTATTAAAATTAAAATTTCTGGGTCTATCTCTGATTTTATAAATCAGAAAGTCTGGGATGGAGCTCAAGAATGATAGTGCAAACAAAACTGCAGATGATTCTAATATATACTAATGAACTCCAAACTTTGAGAACCACAAAAATCCCATCCAGTCAGAGGACCTATTCAAAAAATTATTTGAAATATTTTTTACATAACTCCCTTTTGATCCATTGAGTCATATCTGACTAACAAAAACAAACAAATAAACAACAACAAAAAACCGTACTCTTCCCATAATCTTTTAAGTTAATTTGCCAGAGAGCTGAATCATTAGTTTTGTGCAAAAGTGCTTGTGGTTTTTGCCATGATTTTCAGTGGCAAAAACCGCAATCACTTTTGCACCAACCTATTATCTATTCTTTGTGATAACCTCTTCCAGAACAGCTGAAAGGCCAGGCTCCTATCAGCCATCCTTGAGTCAACTTAAGATGCAGTTATCTTTTTCTGGTTGCCAGTGGGGGGCACTTTTCTTGAGTCTGTCCCCTTAGGAAAAAGCAATTTCCCTCATTTAATCACATTTACTACATTGTGACAGTATGCACAAATACTTTTGAATTAGTTGCTCAGGAAGGCAGTTATTGCAGAAAAAGACACACAAATATTCAGGTCTTAAAGGCCTACATTTGTTTCTTTGAAATGTATAATATAACATGGGCTTTCAAAGATATTAAAAACTTGTCAAAGTCTCTACCACGATAAAATATATTCTTCCAAAATAATCACTAACATTGATACTCTTCAATTTATAAAGCCCTAGTTAAAGCATTCCACAACTTCCAAGAAGTAGATGTCCATTTTAGATTGGTGACATGACTTGCCCCAAATCATGTAGCCTGTGTGTAGCCCAGATGGAGATCTGTACATAGCCATAGAAGCTCTCCACTCAAAGGTAAGCATTTTCTCTAGAACCTCCTGTCCAGTTGCCAAGGGATTCATTGTTTCCACTATGAGAGCTTGTCTGTCCCTCCCCTCAGTACTGTGTAAATGACTTTATGGGTTTCTCATTAAGAGTAGTAATCACAACTCTCTGTCATTTGAACAAGAGATTTGTTACATTTTATCAAAGGTCACTTTTTTAAAACGAAGATATTTCTTGTATAGCAAAGATAAGGGCTCATCTCTGGACCTAACAAACCACTGGTGTCTCCTTTAGGACTTACTTTTCTCTTTCATTCTTGCTCCATCACCAGAGACCAGCTTTTGACTTCTAGTATTGGGAACTACACCTCATATAATCATGCAGTTGGGCTGTGGCACTCCACCTAAGGCTCCAGCCAAGAGGGCACCAGAGTAGCTGGAAGGCCAGGCTTCTCTCAGCCATCCTTGAGTCAACTTAAGATGCAGTTATCTTTTTCTAGTTGCTAGTGGGGGGCACTTTTTTTGAATCTGTCCCCTTAGGGTAAGCAATTTCTCTCATTTCCATCAAGGCACTGTATATGCCTGTTGGCCCTACCTATATGCATCTCAGGAGTAAATAAATAAATAAAAGCTAGTGCCTTGTTTTTCCAGGAATAGTTCCATAGTTTTTGCAGAACAAGAAGTCTGCAATCAAAGTAACATACAGTTCCATTGCTATTGCCCTGTCCAAGCTCATGGTGTAATTTCTCCTTTATTCATTAAATCTCACAAAAAGGACAATGAAACTAACTTTCATCCAACTTCAGACAATCACAAAACTCTAAGATTTGCAGCTACCACTACAAAGTCAGTGAGTGTTGTAAGAGCCTTGAATTAGAACAAGGAGTAAATAATCCATGTAAGAATAGGAACCTCTGGGGCTGTGTATACGCAAACCTTAGTGTTACATAAGACTCACCTTGCAGCTTGTGGAAAGTGCTGAATCCTGGTCCTACCACAGACACTCTGATTTGGATCTGAGGAGGGCCAGCTTCATCTTGAGAATTCTATGTAGGGTAGGGCTTAGGAGAGGCCATCTGGTTGGAAGACGAAGCTGGGAGGTTTGCCATGAGGCTGTGTTTGTAAAGAAAGCACACTCTTTTTCACTTAGTGTGTGTGTTACAGATCAATATCAATATAAAAGTTTCCTAAACTTTTAGTCACACTGTATATAAAAATGATTAAATTGACCATATTAAAAGTAAGATTTATCTGGGAATGAAGGGAGCTGATGGAGATTGGGTTGGCTACTGCCCTTGGCACCACCACTGAGTATAATCCAGATGCCTGCCTTTTCAGCCATCACCATAGAAAAGCCTAGTTTATTTATTCATCTACTAAACAAAATATTTATTGAGATACCAGTATGTGAAGGACATTGTTAGAGGCATGTTTTTGGCACACATTAATAAAAGTGATTAATCATAATAATATAACAGGCACTGGGTGCGGTGGCTCATGCCTCTAATCCTAGCACTTTGGGAGGCCAAGGCGAGCAGATCACGATAGCTCAGTCGTTCCAGACCAGCCTGGACAAATGGCAAAACCCCATCTCTATAAAAAAAATGTATGAAATTAGCTGGATTGGTGGTATGCACCTGTAATCCCAGCTACTTATGAGGCGGAGATGGAATAATCACTAGAGCCTGGGAGGCAGAGGTTGCAGTAAGCTGAGATAGGGCCACTGCACTCTCCTGCTTGGGTGACAGAGCAAGACCTTGTCTCAAAAAAATTAATAATAATAATAATATCAGGCAAGAAATCCTTCCCTGTGTATTATATTCTAGTCAGGGGAAGCAGACAATAAAAAAACATAACATATAAGAAATTATAAAGTATGTTAAAAGTTGTTCTTCATCTTTGAGAAACATAATCTTGAGAAACAACACATTGCTTAATGAGACGCCTCCCTGCTACATATTTAGATTGTTACTAGGGCATTTCCCTAGGAGGCCAACTTACTAGAGCTAGAGATAAACTAGATGTGCCTTTCTAGACTTAAAAATGACAAATGCCAAGCTTGTGTGGGTTTGGAGAGGGAAATGTGTATGTGTGCATATAGGTTTAAGTTTAAACACCTTATGGACTACTATCAAATCTCACATATATGTCTTAAGCTCTAAATCCTATATCCTTAGCACCATACAATGCTGCCTTTCCAAGGAATTAAGCAAGCTTGTTGGAATCTATGAAGGGACAATTGTGAATTGAAGCAGTTATATGCCTAAATGTTTATAAAGTCAACACACACATATGCAAGTCAATATAAATATAGAAATAGGTCAGTAATTTCCTTTTTACTACTTAGGAAGATGTACTATTCATTTAGAAAGCTAAGGAGAGATGAAATGTCTTTATACTAATTCCCTTAATTTAATCACACCAAATGTCAGGACAGTGTCATTTAAAATCCTTTAATGATTTTAAAACAAATGGTCCCTGTAGCAGAAAATAGTTGAACTAACATTGCTAACATTAATTTAATTTCTTTGGAATTGAAACATTAAATGAACCCATTTTATCCCATTTACTTTTCAAATAGTGTTAGGAAATACCTGAGGACCTCTCAGCAAAAATCTAATAGGATCCTTCAATTTGTTCATCAGTTCAGGAGAACTATAATAGGATGTGAATTTAGTCTTTAGTAAATTCTATCTGATATATAAAAGAGAGTCTATTATTGCTATGTATGTTTCTCTACAACCTTTCTTTGTGAAGATTCCAGTCCCAATTTATCAACATCAGAAACTTACTTAGCATGGTTGCGTATTCTATATATATTTTTTCCAACGTTAATGTGAGTCATCATAGCATATCTCCTTAACCATATGTGCTAGAGCTAAGGACAGACAGTTATTTTAATATTCCTGGCCTAGAATCCTTCCCACAACAAACACATTTGATGCTCATACATGGTCCCTTTCTTGCCGACACTCACGCCTGTCAAAATGGCATGGTGCCTACTCAACATATGGACTGCTAGCTTTTCTCATTGGGGCACAGTTGCCAAAGAAAGATGGGTTAAGCTGGGCACCCTGCGTAGCAAAGCAGGTGACAGCTCTCCCGTCCTCCATCATGTGGCTGTAAATCCTCTAGCCACATGCCACTTTCTACCTTATCTTTTACAGGAAAATGAAAAGGAAAGAGATCTTTAACAGTATTCCTTTGACTTTCAGACGGTTGCTACTTAGTGCCTTTGCTCTCACTACCTTTTATTCATGGAAAGGAAATCTATCGTCTGCCAAAAACACATTGAAATGTAAAAATCATTTGGAAGCACACAGTTGTAAGAAAAGTTGCTAGCCAGCAAAAGCATTAAGTATATGTGTGTGCATGCATGCAAATGCACACACATGCACATACACATACACAAGAAATATGTGTTGTTTCCACCCTTGTTTCTCCTTTTCCACCTAGAACATACTAGAGCTGGGCGGCCACATTAAGTGGTGAAGATAGAACTTAGTGATTGTTTAAGTCTTGTACAAATAGAGCTGTCTGATTACGTTAATCCAGTGAATCATTTCCTCCCTAACCAGGCTACATCCTGTTTGGTTTGCAATTTTTATTTTAAAATTTCTAAGTCAATTTTTATTTGTCCAGATGAGTTTGGGCAATAACAGAAAAGTATCAAGTTTCCCGAAACAAAGACTTTTCTTCATGTCTTTGTGTCTTCGTCATTCTACAGGAAACCCAAATAAGGTGTCAGTCTGAGTCTGACTTCTGAGTCCAGATACTACAGGGATTCCCCCTCCAATTTTACCAAACAAACCCATCTGAACTAAAAGAGATTAAATTTAAATTGTGGCCTGGGGTTGAGACATGGATCAACTAATTAATTATCACCTCTGCCTGCTCTGTGCCAGGGACTTTTAGAGCAATTTGTTCATTTTATCATGACAACATGTCTGCAATGTAGGAGTTGGCATTACTTACATTTCAGAGATGGTATAGAAAGCTGATCAATAATCTCTGCATGATAGCTAGTTAGCACTGTTCTTTAATAATAAAAATAGCTAAATTTATTCAAATTTCACTGTGCACTGTTCTAAAAATCTTATGCATCTCAGCTCATTTACAAAGTCAAAAGGAAATCCCTGTCAATATCTATAATGTATAGCTGAGGAAAAGGAGGCGCTGAGAAGTTAACTGATTTATCCAAGGTAACAGCTAGTAAGTGGCGATACGAGAATTTACACCGGCATAGTCTTACTCTCAAGCTGTTGTTCTTAACCACTGCTTTAATTATTCTAGGTAATCCTTTTACATATTCTCCAATAATTCTTTAGACTTGTTCCTTGTTAGTATCTTAAGGACCAAGAATCATGCTACTTTCTTTAAAGCACTACTTTCATCATGCGGCCACTCTGCTGTGAATCCTTTGCAGCTCTCCATTTCAAAAAAAAATAAAATTTAGATTGTCATCTTGGCATTTAAGACTCCAAATATATTCTGTTTTCTAACAAACCTTTAAACTTGACTCTTTCAATTTGGTCTTGTATGCTCTACCCTTGGCCATTTTTACACAGTTACTTGTGTGTGTGTGTGTGTGTGTGTGTGTGTGTGTGTGTGTGTGTGTGTGTGCGTGTGTGCGTTTTGTTCTTAGTCCATGGTGTCCTTGCTGTTTCTCCTTATCCATGCAAAGCCTATCCTTCAAACACATCTCAGGTTCTATCTCTACTCTGAGTATCCCCACTATCCACTTCATCTCACAGCAATTTCCCCAACCACTAAATGTCTGGAGCACTTGCCAAGGTATCAGTTGCTCAGAATGCTCAACAATACTGTCACTGCAACGCTGCTCAGAATGTTGAGCACATATCATGCACTGTTCTCAGATGTATATGTGTAATCTCCCCATTAGCATAGTAAGTGTAATCTCCCCAAGCTCTTTGAAACAATAAATCATGCCTGTATTTTCATGCTATGGCATAGTACCTCCCCTATTTGCTGAATGACTTATGTCTTGAAGTCTCCAGTAATTTTTGTCTACCATTATATTTTGAAATTTTTACTCCTTGAGAGTGATTCTTAAGAGTTTTGAGTTGCATAAGGCCTCAATTGCAAATTCAATGTGATCACTTTAAAAAAGGTTACCTTTCAGTACCAACTATTTGCATCATTTTGAAAGGTCAGTATCAATATGAGGAAAAAAGAATTCCATTTCAATAACAGACCTCTCAAAGATGAATGCCTTCCAAACATCATGTTTTATAAAAGAATGAAGGTTTTAATTTCTTAATAGTTTTAATTACATATGCCAGAAAATGAAGTCCACTATTACATTTATTTCATTTTTAAACATCACAGTATCCTATCATTTGCATGAATAAATACATTACCAAAAAATGGAAACTTTTATTTTTCTGAGAAAATAAGGTCTGTGCATTTGCTGATTAATTTTTAATAGTTGTTACTTAGAATTAATTTAAATGTTCATTTAATTATATACATGAACAAATATAGTGGTATTCCTGGACAATCTTTTCTGCTCTCCTGCCAAGCATGCAGAAAATTGACTTCTCAAGGCTGTTTCAACTCTTTGATTCTAGGAATTCAGGATTCGTTGCCTGTCTACCCCCTCTGGTTAAAGGCAACCACTTTGGTCTCATTCTCTCTCACGCATTTTGGAAGGTCTCCAAGTGTAAAATGGTATAACATATGTAGCCTGCAAGCAGGGCAGGCATAAGAAACACCATAAGGATACACTAAAGCAAACTTCAAGCTGTGGAACGCTGGGAAACAATCACAGGCAACACACCAACTTGGCATAAAACAATCAGAGAATGAGGTGGCTTTTTCAAGCAAAAGCATCATACTGGCTGAGGCAAAGAGGACCACAAAGATAGAAATATTGTACCCAGCAGTTAATGCTGCTAGCCAAGAGTGATCTTCAGAGGTACAGTGCAGAAAGGGCTGACGGTCACATGTTCTTCCCATTTATATTCACATGCCTGAAAACACTGCCCCAGAAGCAGTCTCTTTCACTGTAACTACGTATCCACACATGCTAAATGAAACCTGTTCTATCTTTCCAACCCTTCTTTCCCTAGTGAATTCCTACTCATTCTTAAGATGCATTTCAAAGGTCAACCTCTCAGTGAAGTCCTCCCTGACTACTCCAAAAAGAGTTAACAGCTCCCTCTTCTGCAGTCTCTCAGTATTTTATGGCATTTATATCATCCTGTTATATTTATTTACTTATGGGCTTGTGTTCTGGATATGCTGTAGGTGCCTTCAGAGCAGAGACCAGGTCCTTTTTGTTCATTATCATATCCAAAGTGACCACTATGGTGATCTACACTTAGAAGGCACTGTATATATGTTTGTTGGGTGAATAAATGAAAGTACATATTTTCATCTTTCATTTATTTAATATTTATCAAATGCCTGTTTATATGTCTTTTTCTAGACATCTGAGATACAGCAGCAAACAAGACATACACTCTTCCATCATAGAATTATATCCTATCGGGGGGAGACAAAAAAAAAACAAAAAAAAATTAAAAAGACATTGTTTTGTTGCATCATGATAAATGGCGAGGGGAAATACAATGCAAAGAGAGGGGACAGGGAATCTTAGAAGGAGGCTGTAACTTTAAAGGGTGGTTACCTTGCAAAGAATGAATATATCATTTAGGCAAATGCCTGAAGAAAGAGGGAGAGGGCCTCATAAATATCAGAGAAAAGCAGAGTACAGAGAAAAGCACAAGCACCAAGGCTTTGGGCAGGAAAGGATTTGAAAGCATTCAGTGTCTACAAATAGTTCCCAGAATGTGGCAGAATAATATATAATGAATTGATCTAGGGGACTCAATAAAATTAAAACATTAAAGTAATTTACAGTAGAGACTCAAGGAATTTAGACATTGACTCTAAGTATTTAAGGTAATGTAATTCCAAAGCATTCTCTAACAACTCAGTAAAATTCAAATTTAATATTGCCCTGTAAAGTCTAGAGTTTGTGTCAGGGCTGATATTTTTAAGTGGGGAAAATTCCTTTAGGCTCAGACCAAAAAAGAAGGTCCTAGTTTTTCTTCTCAAACTGACCTACCTTAGATCAATCTTTCACATGATTTGGCAAATACGTCTCTTTATAGTTCCTGGGCTATTTCTAGTTCCCGATTCATAAAGAATTTTCCTCCCTCTGTCTCAATTGTACTAACTCTTTGACCTTCATTCTCACATGCATCATTTCTGACCCCCAGCTCCCAAACCTCGTGAACCATCTATGTCTTTAACGCCATGGCAAATACTCTTGAAAGACCACCAGAGATGTCTGAGCCTTACAGTCCAGGCTTTATCCACCTGATTATGAAATCAACCTCCTGGTTTTGGAAATTCTCTTGCCACTCTCACTGACTCAACCATCTGCAAAGGTTGAAATAGTCAATCAGTCATAATAGGGGAAGACTGTCCCTTACTTAACGCCCCTCCTCACTGTTTCCTTATTTTGCTGTTTTAAACTACTATCTCTGCAGCACATCTACAATTTTGTATATAAAGTTCACAGGAAAATAATAAGTTTTACTTTATAAAAAACCTTTATTGAAAATAATTTTATTATGAACTGAGGGATGTGAAAGTTTTTTAATACTATAGTAATACTATAACAAAGGACTTAACCTAGTGTCATTTTGTAAATACGTGCATTTTCACAGGGAGAAAGTCCATAGTTTTCATCAAATTCTCAAGAGAATCAACTCTATTTGTAAAAAGAAGATAGTAAAAACCAAAAACACAATGTTTTTTAGAACATGAATTAACAAGATAAATAGCCTTTTGCAACGGTATTGGAAGGCAATGTATATCTGCACAAGAGATAGGTAATATTTAAAAAGAGACCATCAGTCAACATTAACTTACCAGATGGGTCAAAATTCTGTGTCAATTAAGAAGTCTGAAAACTCCAACTGGAGTAATAAATATGTATTCTCAATATTAATGGTAGATTTTTAATGAAAGATTATTCGAAAGAGAACAATCCAGGGCATATGAGAGTTATATAGAAAGCTACAACTAATGACTTTAACAGTGACCTTACCGTACTATTAAAAAAACCACTGTATACATGCACAGGAAGGAAAATGTATCCTTTCATTGTAGAAATTACAAATACTAAAAGTATCAAGGCACCACCAAGGTGATTGTTTCAGAATACAGGCTCAGGGACCTATTTTCTGTTTCTGCTTTGGTCCTTGCCTCACTCTATGCACCTTAGGAAGATGTGTTAGTCTTTATATCTCCTTTTTTTTCCCCCATGAAGTCACAGAACCACTTGTATACTATTTACTTTTTAGTGTATTCAGAGAAAATTTTAAATCTCAGGCCAATTTTTCATAACTACTCAAGATATTCTGTTCACTACCATGCAAATACCACTTAATGAGATGCAAATTACTTTTATTATTATATTATCTTAAGAACTGCTAAGTGAAACCAAAAACAATTCTGTGAGTTATGTGATATGTGTTCTAAAGATGGATATAAAATAATTTTAAATTATATTTTTGTTGTGATAACAATTTCACTCATGTTCTCTGCTAGAATATGAGAGCATTTGGCAAAGGTGATACATGAACCCCAGGGTGTTGTACAAGACAGTCAATTGGATTTGGAAGAAAAATAATTAGCCTTGTATTTATATTTACATTGGCTTTGTTATATCATACTCTGTTTCTCATCCTTTATGTACATGTTACAAAGTAAATAAATTATACTATTTTATATTAGATACTAGTTTGCTCTAGTCTATATAAACATACTAGTTTTGATACACTTTATTATTACTACTGTGTTATTACTAAATTGTTAAAATGCTATATAATTATAATAAATATATAATGTAGTCCTGTATGCATATAATCTAGTAAACAAACATTCACAGTGTGTAGAGCAAATGCATGCTGAAAAGATTTATTGGCAATGGAGTTTATAATTAAAATCAGTTTTGAGACCACTGGTGCTATAGTGTGACGCTTAAGGATTCACTCAACAACAAACAAGTAAAAGTTCACGCCTATAATCCCAGCACTTTGGGAGGCTGAGTTGGGTGGATCACAAGGTCAGGAGATCGAGACCATCCTGGCCAACATAGCAAAACCCATCTCTACTAAAAATGCAAAAATTAGCCTGGCGTGGTGGTGTGTGCCTGTAGTCCCAGCTACTCAGGAAACTGAGGCAGAAGAATCACTTGAACCTGGGAACCAGAGGTTGCAGTGAGCTGAGATCGCACCATTACACTCCAACCTGGGTGACAGAGCAAGACTCCGTCTCAAAAAAAAACAAAACAAAATAAAAAAGGAAATGTAGAGAAGCACCGTGGGTAAGGATAATGGTTGTTGCCTTCACTACTGACACCAATGATATGGAATTTTAACATGGCATGTTGGAGGGTAGTCAACAGAGACAATTTTGTAGAATATGGATGGAGGATGTTACTTTAAGAGGAGTATGGAACACTTGAAAGTGTCTAGTTGAGAAAGAAGAAATAACAAGGGTGTGTGCACACCTCCCAAGCGCCTTGTTGGCCTGTCTCTCTCAAGAAGTGTATGGTTAAGAGACACAACTTTCCAGGCATCAGTGTAAGCAGGATTTTGATTTGGTTGGGAAAACAAGCATAAAGAAATTATACACATTAAAAAGAGTCCATAGGTCACAGTGTCCATAGTTCTTATGGAAGAAAGAAGTACAAAAAGCCCACATTAGCACATCAGTGAGAACTCCACTTGCCTTACACCTTCTATGAAAATCAGGAACCGAAAGGCCTTTTACCTTGCCTCCTTTTCGGCTTCGTTCAGAAAATAGACCAGAACCATAATTTAAAAAAAAAAATGATAAAACAGCTGGGCGCGGTGGCTCACACCTGTAATCCCAGCACTTTGGGAGGCCGAGGCAGGCAGATCACCTGAGGTCAGGAGTTCGAGACCAGCCTGACCAACATGGTGAAACCCTGTCTCTACTAAAAATACAAAAATTAGTTGGGTGTGGTGGCACAATCCTGTAATCCCAGCTACTTAGGAAGCTGAGGCAGGAGAATTGCTTAAAACTGGGAGGCGGAGGTTGCAGTGAGCCAAGATCGTGCCGTTGCACTCCAACTTGGGCGACAGAGAGAAACTCCATCTCAAAAAAAAAAAAAGATGAAATTACAAATATGATATTAAATTATTCTTGAGTTAAAATAGAATGAAAGTTTCAGCTTCTGCCTTAGTGAATGGGAAATTAGGTTGGTTCAGACAAGTGTTAGCTACAGAAGGTAATCTTGTAGGCCTCAAGATAATTAGGAAACAACCTAACAACTGCTTTTAGAGTCTTCCTAGCCTTGGAAGAGCACAGCAGAGGAAGAAAGCACCTGCAAAGTGCTTGGCGTTCCCTGGAAGACAGGCACTACTTGAGTCCTAGTACTACAGGACCATATTCGGGATAATAATGCCCGAGAACTATCTGGAATACAACTGTAGATCAGTTTTCAGACCGTATCAGATGTGGGATTTAAGAGTTCTTTCGCTTTCTTCAAGTTCCTGGGATTTTTAAAACTGTATTGTTGCAAGTGAGTCAGTCCACACGCTGCTCGGTCCCTCCCCGCCCCCACATTCCCGCAGGTGCTTTGTGGAGCCGCTGATACACACTGACGCCCCAGCAGAGGCTCCCTGCTCGCCTTCGTGTTTTCCCTCTCTCCTTCAGCTGTCATTCCTTCTCAGTTTATCATCATCATCGATAAAGCCTAGAGGTAGCTTGTCTGCCATAAATACTTATCTGATAAAGAAGGGAAAAAGCCTTTTGGAACATGACTAGGTGGCCTGTCTTGTCCTATATTTGCCTGGGGAAATGTGAGAATTTGTAATCCCTATTGCTAGGGATTTCTGGTCATTTTGAAGCACCATTAAAATGATTATCAAAGCTTTAAATTCAGCAATGAAACACATGATTCTCTTAATGACAAGGTCAACTTAATTGGGTGTCTGTCCTAAGTGAAATATTGCTCATAACTGGCATCCCCCAATGTAGTTCAACATAAAATAAGTTGGAATTTTTTTTTTTTTTTTAAAGCAGTGTGTAGAAACTGAATAGTATAACTTCAGATCTCAGACTTCTAGCAGAGGTTACAAGAAAACATAACTAATCAACACTCTTTATCAATTAAACATGTTTTAATTAGTCCTGTGCTAGTAAGTCTAATCTGTCCCAGGGTCATCTTTTAAGAAAGACTTATTTAAAATGTTAACCTGATTTCTCATTTATTTTCACTGTTAGTCAGGTGTTGTGACCTTCCACTTCATTTGCTTGATCCCTATGTCCTTGCCTCAGAAGAATCAAAGATAAATTGTCTTGTGATTATGTTTACTGATTAAAAATATTAATATGTTACCAACTTCTCAGTCTAATGTACTTAACACTAATTTTCAGATTTGTAATACATTTCCACCTAGTCCTAATTGTTTTTTTCAATATTCACTGAGATAGGAATGTTTAAAACTGTCTAATGTAGACATTTTCACCTACTGTTTTTCCAAAAATTGTAAATACATGGCACAGCAGAAGTCCTCCCTCCTTGACCTCAGGGAAACTGAATTAAATGACACTTGGCGCCAGGCTTTCAACCTGTATAATCATTATGGTAGGCCCTGTGCCAATCCCGTTTATGCACAACCCTCAGCATGCAGTATTAAGGAACAACAAGGATGGCAGGCATCCCATTGAAGAATTAATTAGCAGACCGCCTGGACTCATCAGAATGGTAAATAATTATCCTCTGACAAACTTAGTCAGGTGTTAGAAAAAATTGCCATTGGAATTGATGTCAATGGCCACAATTCATTATTTAAAAGCTACCAGTGGCAACATTTCGCATAGAACCTGAAAGATGCCCCAGCCAGGTGATGAGCCATCAGTATCGCACTTTCCTGCCTGTAGAAATATCCAGTTGTCCTCCCTGCATCCCACACTCAGACCCAGACTTCCAGGTCCACTTTTTCTTTCCTTCAGACTGAGTCCTGATACCACACTCATATGTGACCAAGTAATGGATTGATTCAACATTATTACCCTGCCTTGTTCACCATTATTTTAATCCTGTCTGTGGCATCAAAACACAAGGACAGCTTCTTATCATTTATCCCAGTTCTTGGCAAGAGGAGAGATTTCTTAGGTGTTGGTTGTCCTCTTCCTTTGACACTATTATCTTTGGTCAGGTTAAAAATACTTGTGAACTAAATGACTGATAATTGGTTAATCTACCTAAATTAGCAATGTGTAAGAAGGATTACCTGGAAATGCTTTCTCCTCCATGTTTAAAATGGATAAGAAATGTAATTCAATACCTTCCTACATAGTAGGCATCCTTAAGTTATGCCAACCATGAAATAGGTCACTTTAAGTAATTTGAGGAAGAAATAAAACAGGTAAGTAGAATCATGATACAGACTTTCCTTTTATGAAAAGCATTAAAAGTTCAACTAGTCAGGTGCTTTCTAGCTCAGAGTCACACTGAAGTCTCATAAAGCTTAAATATGTAGGTTTAGATGGTATGGTCCTCAGAATCACTCTCTTATCCTTATATCAAAACAACACCTCATGTGATCATGAGGAGGAGTGGAGTACACTTTCCCATAAAAATATATCATGATATCCATCACATGTATTGTACAGCATGATAGATATTCCCTTCTCAATTTTGACAGGACAATGTGGCAGACTTGGCAAAGTCGTATGAATTGTTTTTACCCCAGAAATGTGTGCCAAATACTCCCAAGCAACTTGGCATGAAGGCATCCCTCTCATTGCCATGTAGCCCTAAAGAGTTTATGCGCTGCAGGTATTGCTAACCAGGACAGATGCAGATCACATCAAAGTTTCCTTTCGTAACTCCACCGTAAATCACCCCATTGTCATAGATGCTTCAGTCTTAGTCCCAGTGTCTGTAGGTGGGCTCTTACTGTTAAATTTTTATCTTTGAGAGTAATGACACTCAAGATGATGGTAGTCATACCAAGATAACTTAATCCTTAAGTCAGGTATTATGGCTGTGTGTTCTCTTCCATTTTTAGATTATCCAGGATTCCATGGTACTATACAGAAACCACATGAGTAGATACAGTTTTAATATACAGTGTAGTAAAACCTAACTCAACTTTCCACCCCTGGGAACAGAATAATCAGTTGCTTAGTAGAAGTGGTCTTTAACAAAAGGTCAAATAAAATTGTTCTGGAGACCTTGGCAAGCTTTTAGTAGCTGCTTTCAACATGGAGCTACTTATAGAAGGTGAGTCCATTGTGAAGGTGTCGCCTTGCTGCCTCCATGGAAATTGGACAACCCCATATCCACTCTTTCTGCCTTCTGCTTCACTTCCCTTCAACCCACATCCCCATTCATACATAAAGGCAACAAGTGATAAATTTTGTGAAAACTTTAGTTTCCCAAAATATACAATAATGATTCTACTTGAATGGAAAAAAAGACTATGCTTCATGTAGACAGCATTCATTCTTGTGCACTGTCACTGGGAGACACCAGGCAAAGCTTGGTCAGGTGCAACGAGAAAGTTCCAGGTGGTCTGAGGTTGAAATTTCAAGTTAGATGAAAGCATAGATAGTTATTTGTGAGTAAAAACTAAATTGTTTCATAATGGTAGCTAATTTCCTGAAAGCTTCTTGAAAAATGTCGGGATACGATATTTCCAAAAACTCTACAAGGCTGGTAAATAATAATTCTTTTTTCAAATGTAATTTGCTCCTAGCTTACATTTTGAAAGGCAAGATATAGTTAAACTTTAAGCTATTTGATCCTCATGAAATACTTTTAAGTCAAAGCAATCTGAAAACAAGTTAGCAAATTAAAAAAATAAATAAGCTCTCCACAATTTTTAATGACAGCAGCTTTGCCAACAAGAAAGAAAAAAAGCCAGCACAGAAAGGCCCCTGTTGATGGAACAACAGTTGGATGATCAAGAGATGGCATACGAAGAATGCCTTCTTTGGCTAAGAGGTTGAATGAAACATACATACAGACTCTTCAACTCCCAAATCTTCAGATTCCATGAAATCTCAATATGGCACAAGCCAAGCAGCCATTTTAGAATAAAGAGCAAAAGAATAAAACAATAGCATACGTGCAAAAGGAAATAATCTTAGATATGAAGCACAGCATTTCTATTTTTAGAGGACTCTCTCTCTCTCTACCTTCTCCTTATATTTGGATCCAACTGCATTAAGAGACTTTACTGTGACAAGCATTTCACAAGCTCCAGTTTTGGAGTCATAATAAATGTGATAATATGTCAGAGATTATACAGGGACATACAGATGTTGGTTACTTGGAGAAATTTTCCTCAGTTATGAATAGAAATAACACTGACAGCTATAACAGATCAAATTGTCTAAAAACAGATCAAATTATCCCTATAGATTAAAAAAATTCTCTTCACTGTCACCTTCATATTAACATTTCTACTCAAGAGTGTAGTGGGAATGTTTTTGGGAATGGTAAGCACTTTGAACTCTCATGATTCTTCTAAAATTAAAGTCTTTTGTCAACCATTTTAAAGCTATTACTTTCTCAATGGATATAGAGAGTGCAAAAGCACCATCTTGTGGCATATAAAAGAAAGTACCTCAGCGCAAGCCCTTCTGAGGCACATTTTTTTCACACACACTTTTTATGAAATGTTTGTCAAGATTAATTCTAAGCACTTGGTATATTTCTCTAAAACAGATGGCCAAGTGACTTAATACAATTTAGGATTGAATATATTTTTAATACATTTGTATACAGATCTGATTCCAAATAAAAATCCCAGTATATAATAACTATATGAGATTCCTTAATCAAATTTGAAATAAAAATAGAATTTAGTTTTAATAAACAGAAAATTTAGTCTTTGTGTTTTATTAGCGAAACATTACCTATTGATCATTTTAAATTGAAATTTCAGTTATTTGTCCAGTAAGAAGTAGCAATTTTTTTTCATAGAATTAATACAAATAAAGTTTTTAAGAAATTATTATTTGTATATGAGGTAAGAATTATTTAGTTATCAACAGATAGGCTTAGAGAATTTGGAAAAAAAGAAATATGTTATATGTAACTGTAGGGTTTTTTTCTCTGTTTGAAAATACTGATATCATGTGTCTTTTTATATACTGCAACTTCATTACTCTCTTATTATTGCTCCCACTTTAGAGATAGGATAACTAAAGTACAAAAAGGTCAAGGGACTTGCCCAAGTTCGCAGAGCTAGTAAAAAGCAGAGCAGAATTTGAAGAAGGACTGTGGGTCCTCCTCTATTTTTCTAGCAGTTTTCATTCCCCAGTCCACAGGTATAGCTGGGCTGACTGCACTGGGTTGAAAGGAATGCATTTCAAATGCCAGGAGATTCTGATTTAGCAGATAGGTTAAGACATCCAATAATCAGTATGTTTTTTAAAACTCTCTGTGATTCTAGTGAAGAATACTAGCCTATTTAAGCTAAAGAAAATGGGCAAGATAATTAAAGACAAAAAACTGAACATCAGTAAATTCTCTTCAGTTTAGATTTCAGCCTTAGCTTATCTCAATTTACAACCCCACTTCAAAATCTACTACAAAACACGCCTACTCTAAAAACTTTTCCTTATAAATCAAAGTCCACTTTTTAATTTCTCCTTCACTATACACACATACTTAAAAGTCACATTAACAATAACGATCCATGTAGCAGAAATTATGTTGGATGCTCTAGTGTTTTACCATGTTGAAACGGTAACAAATAGAAAATACCCTTTATATAGTCAACTGATTTTCACTGAATGCTTTCATTGAATCTTGTCCATGACTTGCATCTATAGCCAACCCATAGTTGCAACTGAGAATCGAGTATAATTTTAATGCAAATGGAAGTTGACGTTTTCCTAAGGTTAATGAGTAAAATGAAACTGAAAAAAAAATAAGACATATGGTGGACTTCATTCATTCATCAATGAATAAGTGATTATTTTGCTAATTCACATCATTATTTTCAAATAGTAGAAAAATATTTTTTCAATTTTTGTGTTATTCACAATGTAAGTTACAAATATAATAAATACACTTTTAGATTTAATCTGCAATATTAATGTTCAACATCACATTCTGAAATATAAAAATCAACAATAGTATAAATTAAGACCAATTTTTACTGTTTGCCAATCTGCAGCATATTAAATATTATTTTTAAACTTTAGATATCATTGATGTAAAATCTCAAAAGCATGGGTAATAGAATCTAGCAAAACAATTAGGAAGTGAGTTTTGAGCATATATTACCTTTGGATTTTACATAATTTGCTTATTTAAAGTTTATACAATTTAATTTTTAATAATGATAGTTTTTAATAATTGGATTTCCAAATTCCTTAAAATTTAACAATTAGCTGTTGTAAGTCAGTAGGAGTAGGCTCCAACACACCTCTGATCATTCGTATTTTACAGATAAGGAAACTGAATAATCCAAGTAGTTGATTTTCCGTAAGTCTTATAGAAAATAAAAAGCAGATGATGATTCAAATCCAGCTCTCTTCAATTCCAGTTAATACCTGTGCCCAGTTGCTATACTACCTGCCTCCCCAGCTTGCTTCTGCTCTATTACTGTGTTTTTACTTACCTCTTGAGTTAAAATATTTGTCAACATATTTATGGGTGAAGTTTCATTCTTCTCTGGTTAACCTGAAATTTGTGTTCTGTTTCCTCTAAAATCTCTCATAACATCTGACTTACTTTTAAGCATATGTAAATTCTTAAAATTTTGTTACATGACAAAAATAAATTAAAAAAGTGAAAGGACTTCTCTTGGCACTAGAGGCTCATTGTGGACAACTCAGAGAGTTAAAAACTCCAAGATAACCAAGTCATAGAAGGCTTTACACTTTGTAAATTTTACCTCCAGGAGTCCTACCAGGTCATCATAGTAAAAAGTAAAGTCCTGTTATGCTTCCAACAGGGAAAGGAGAAAATGAACCATTTTGAAATACACTAGAATATTCTATTCTTAACAAAGCCTACCAGCAGCAGAAATTATTCTACCAGAGCCTAACTATTGGGGGATTATTAGAGACTAACCTACCTGGAGCAAGGGAAATAGCCAACTCCAAGTGACTCTAGCCATTCTGTCCCACCAAATGGGATGCAAGAGCAGGGTCTAAGATGCACTGGTAAAGTTTATAGTTCAGGGGCATAGGCCTACCAGAAGACAGAGACCTAACTATAGGACTATAGAATGCTTCCCTCTGCCTACACAATATAGTACATTATTAAAGACCTATTTACCAATTTGTATTATTTAGAACATGAAATCCACCTTAAAACAAAAAATAATAAGAAATACTAAAAGGTGAAAAAACAATTTGAAGAGACTGAATAAGCATCATAATTGGTCAGATATAGCATGAATACTGAAATTAGCAAACTAGGAATTTAAAAATATACATACATATGATTAATATGCTACAGGTTTTAATGGAGAAAGGAGACAACGTGCAAAAACATAATGTAAACAGAGAGATTAGAATTCTAGAAATAGTTGAAATGCTAGAGATAAAAAACATTGTAATAGAAATAAAGAATGCTTTTGATAGGCTCATTGATAGACTGGACACAGCTGAGGAAAGAATCTCTGAGCTTGAGGATATGACAACAGGAACTTTCAAAACTAAAAAAAAAAAAAAAAGACTGAAAGAATAAAATGAAGAGAATATCCACAAACTGTGGGACAACTATGAAAGTTGTAACATATGCATAATGAGAATACAAGAAGGAGAAGAAAGAGGGAAAGAAACAGAGACAATATTTGAAGTAATAATGACTAAGAATTTCCCCTAAAGTAATGGCACACTTCAAATCACAGATCTGAGAAACTCATGGAACACTAAGAAAGATAAATGCAAAAACAAAACAAAAAAACACACAAAATAACACCTATGCATATTGTATTCAAATCTCAAAATTAAAGAAAAATATCTTGAAAGGAGCCAGAGAGAAAATACACCTTACCTATGTTGGAACAAAGATAAGAATTACATCTAATTTATCTTCAGAAACCATGCAAGTAAAAAGAGAATAGAGAGAAATATTTAAAGTATTGAGAAGAAACTCCACCAACCTAAAATTCTGTACCCTGTGGAATTATTCTGCAAAAATAAAAGAGAAATAAATACTTTTCCCAGACAAACAAAATGAAAGGAATTTCACCAGTAGATCTGCCTTGCAAGAAAGATTGAAAGTTCTCCAAAGAGAAAGAAAATGCATAGATCAGAAACCCAGACCTGCATAAAGAAAGGAAAAGCATCAGAGAATAAATGAGTGAAACTAAAATAAAAACTTTTATTTTTCTTATTCTTTATTAATCTATAGTTTAACAGTTAGATAACAGTTTGTTCAAATAATAATTACAATCATGTATTAAATTGATACGCTTATGTATCTACATATTCTTATGTATACCTATGTGTAAGTGGAATGATAACAGTGATGTTACAAGGAGCAGTATGGAGGAATTAGGAGTATTTTGTTTTCAAAGGAAATTGAAATGCCAATGAAGCAGTGTTATTTGAAAGCGGACTTGGGTTGGTTGTAATTATCTGTTACAAATCCTATGGTGACCACTTAAAAAAGGTTTTCAAAAAAAGTAGTGTAACTGACATGTCAAGAAAGAAGAGAAATGAAATAGACAACAGTTACAATTCTGGTAGATATTAATCTAACTATATCAATAAGCACCTTAAATATTAATGGTCTAAACATACCAATAAAAAAACATAAATTGTCAGAGTGAATGGAAAAAACAGATTCTATTATGTGTTGCTTACAAGAAGCCCACTTTAAATATAAAAACATATAATAGATGAAAAGTAAAGGGACTGAGAAAGATATACATGCAAATACTAATCAAAAGAAAGTGAGAATAGCTATATTAATTTCATACAGAAGAGATTTCAGAGCAATGAAATTTTTCAGGGATACAGAGGAACATCTGAAATAATACAAAGATAATTGTCAATTTTTTAGAAATAATAAAAGGCTCAATATTCCAAAAAGAAGCAACAATTCTTAATGTGCATGAACCTAACAAGAGTGTAAAAATTCATAAGGCAAAAACTGATAGAACTTCAAGGAGAAATAAATAAATCCACCATTATAATTGGAGAATTCAATACCCTATATCAGAAATTGAGAGATTCTACAGGCAGAAGATCTAGAAGGACATAGTTAAACTCAACAACATCATCAAGCAACTAAATATAATTAACATCTATTAATATCAACTGTTTAAAAACAGAATACACATGCTCCTCAAGCTCATATAAAACATTCACCAAGAAAGATTACATTCTGGGCCATAAAACACACCTAAGCACATTTAAAAATATATAAATCATATTATGTCTGCTCTCAAACCATAGTGGAATTAAACTAAATATCAATAATGGAAAGATATTCAGAAAATTCTAAAATAATCAGAGATTAAACAACATACTTCTAAATAACACATGGATCAAAGAAGAAACCTTAGTAGAAATTTTAAACATTTAGGAATAAATGTAAATGAACATATATTTTTTTTTGGCTGAGTGCAGTAACTCATGTGTATAATCCCAGTGCTTTGAAAGGCAAAGATGGGAGGATTGCTTGAACTGGGAGTTTGAGACCATACTAGGCAACTTAGCAAGATATCATCTCCATGGAAAAAAAAACGAAAAAAAAAAAAGAAAAAGAAAAAACTAGCCAAGGGTGATGCTGTGTGCCTATAGTCTCAGCTATCAAGGAGCCTGAAATAGTAGGATCACTTGAACTTGGGAGGTGGCGGGTGCAGTAAGCTATGATCACACCACTGCACTCCAGCCTGGGTGACAGAGGGAAAGTCTGTCTTTAGACAGAAAGGAAGGAAGGAGGGAAAGAAGGAAGGAAGTAGGAAAGGAAGGAAATACATTTTATCAAAACTTGTGGAAAGCAAAGAAATCGGTGCTTAGAAGGAAATTTATAGCATTGAATACATACATTACAAAAGATTTTAGATTTTAGAAAAATCTAAAATCAATCACATAAACTTTAATGAGAAGAGAAAATTAAATCAAAATTAAGCAAAAGAAAATAAATAAAAATAAATCAATGAAGTTGAAACTAGGAAATCAATTGAGAAAATCAACAAAACCTAAAGCTGTTTCTCTGAAAACATTAATAAAATTGATAAGCCTTTAGCTAGGCTAAGAAAAAAACTCTCAAATTACTAATATTTGAATGAAAGAGGGTGCATCACCACAGATCTTATGGACATTAAAAGGATAATAAAGGAAGGTTAAGAACAACTATATGTACACAAATTTGATAACCTAGATGAAATGACCCAATTCCTAAAAATACGCTTTTTACCATAACACACAAAATAAAAACTAGACTCTCTAAATAGGCCTATTTCTATTCAAGAAATTATATCAATAATAAATAATCTTCCAAAACAAAAAGCATCAGGCCCAGATTAGTTCACTGGTGAACTCTACTAAATATTTAAGAAAGTAAGTATACCCAGTCTCTACAATCTCCTCCAGAAGATAGAAACAGTGGGGAATACTTCCTACTTCATCCTATGAGTCTAGTATTACCTGATACCAAGTCCAGACAAAGACCTTACAAGAAAAGGACTCTGCACACAAATCTCTCTCGTGAATATAGATGCAAAAATCCTCAAAAATATTAGCAATTGGATTCAACAATGTATAAAAAGAATTATACACCACAAGCAAGTGGAAATTCATTATACAAGGCTGGTTCAACATTTAAATCAATTAATGTAATCCATTACATCAATAGGCTAAACAAGAAAAATCAAATGACCATATCAATAGATGCAGAAAAAGCATTTAACAAAATCCAATACCCATTCAGGATAAAATCTCTCAGCAAACTAGAAACAGATGGAAACTTTCTCAACTTGATAAAGAAAAAAAAAGAAGACTACAGATAACACCATACTTAAATCAGGAAACTGGTAAGGATATCTCTCCTCATTGCATTTTCCAACATCATATTAGAGGTTCTTGCTAATGCAATAGAATAAAAAAGTAATAAGACATACAGAGATTTTTAAGAAAAAAATAAAACTGTTTTTTACATAATCAACTATGTAGAAAATCTGAAAAGATTGAAAAAAATATCTGGAACTAACATTCAATTAAAGCAAAGCTGTGGGATACAAGTTTAATATATAAAAGTCAATTTTTTTCTACATATCAGAAATGAAAAAGTGGAATTTGAAATTAAAACATATTACCATTTATATAAGCATTCAGAAAATAAAATACTTAGCTATAAATCTAACAAAATAGTACAAAATTTATATGAGGAAAATGATAGAACTCTAATAAAATAAATCAAAGTAGAACTAAATAAGTATGGAGATATTCCATATTCATGGATAGGAAAACTCAATATTTTAAAGTGGCCAATTCTTCCAAACTTGATCTATAGATTCAACATAATCCCAATAAATCCCCAGCAAATGATTTTATGGATATTGACAAACTGATTCGAAACTTTATATGCAGAGGTAAAAGACCCAGAATAGCCAACTCAGTATTAAAGAAAAAGAATAAAATTGGAGACTGACACTACTTGATTTCAAGATTTACTATAAAACTACAGTAATCAAGATAGTGTGTCACTGGTGAAATTAATTCAAATATGGATCATCATAGGCCTACATGTAAAATGCAAAACTATAAAACTCCTAGAAGATAACAAAGGAGAAATCCTAGGTGACTTTGGATATGTGAATGACTTTTTAGATACACCACCAAAGGCACAATTTATGAAAGAAATAATGGATAAACTAGACTTCATAAAAATTAAATTCTTCTGCTTTTTGAAACACAATGTCAAGAGAATGAGAACCCAAGTCACAGACCAAGAGAAACTATTTACAAAAGACACATCTGACAAAGGGCTGTTAATCAAAATATACAAACTCTTAAAATACAGCGAGGAAAGAAATGACCTAATTATCAAATGAACAAAAGACCTGAACAGACATTTTACCAAAGGAGATACACAAATGGCAAATAAGCATATGCAATGCTGCCCATCATCACATGTCTTAGTCCATTTTCTGATGCTAGAACAATACCTCAAGTTGGGTAATTTATAAACAACAGAAATGTATTTTCTCACTGTTCTGGAGGCTAGAAGTCCAAGATGAATGCACTAGCATTTGGTGTCTGGTGAAGGACTCTTGCTGAATCTTCACATAGCAGAGGCAGAAGGTCAAGATAGCAACCTACCCAAATGCCCTGGGAAGTCTGTTTTGTAAGGGCCTTAATCCCCTTAATCTCATTACAGAAGAAGAAACCCTCATGGCCTAATCAGCTCTTAAATGTCTCATTTCTTAATATTATCACATTGGCAACACCTGAATTTTGAAGGGTACACAATCAAACCATAGCACATGTGATTAGAAAACTTCACATTAAAAGAAGATACAAATTTATAATTATTAGAATGGCCAAAACGCAAAATACTGACACCAACAAATACTGACAAGGTTGTAAAGTAACGGGAGTTCTCATTCATTGCTGATGGGAATGCAAAATGGTACAACCACTTTGGAAGACTTTTTGGAAGATTCTTCAAACTAAACATACTCTTACCATACAATCCAACAATCACACTCCTTGGCATTTACCTAAGCGAATTGCAATGTATTTTTACCCAAAAGTCTGCACATGGATATGTATAGCAGTTTGATTCATAATTGCCAAAACATGGAAGCATCCAAGCTATCCTTCAGTAAGTAACTGGGTAAACTGTAATACATGTAGACAATAGAATATCATTTATTACTAAAAAATGAGTTATGAAGCCATGAAAAGACATTGAGGAAATTGAAGTGCATATTACTAAGTGAAAGAAGCCAGTCTTAAAAAGTTACATAGTATATGACTCCAACTGCATGACTTTCGGGAAAGAGCAAGATTATGGAGACAGTTAATGATCAGTGATTGCCAGGGTTTTGGAGGAAGGAAGGTATAAATAGGTAGGGCACAGAGGATTTTTAGGACAGTAAAACTATTGTGTATTATACTACAATGGTGGACACATGTCATTATACAGTTGTTCAAAACCGTAGAATGTACCACACCAAGATTGAACCCTAATTTAAACTGTGGACTTTTAGTGATACTGATGTGTCAGTCTAATTTTATCAATTGTACTGAATGTACCCCTCTGGTGTGGGATGGTGATAGTAGGGGATACTGTGTATGTGTGGTGACAGGGGTATAAGGAAACTGTACTTTTCACTTAATTTTGCTGTGAACCTAAAACTGCTTTAAAAATAAAGTTTATTGATTTTTTAAAAGATACATACAAAAAAAATGAGAAAAATCTCTGCCTTCATCAACAATTTGGTTATCCTGAGATAGAATCCACACAACAAAGTCAAGATAAACGAGATGTTTTCTTTCCTGTTACTCACCAATTGTCAGAATAATGAGATATTCTCTTGTGTCCTTCAAAGCTTCACTGATCTTCTCTAAATATTAGTATAAAGATAAGAGTAATAATATATAATAGAAAAAAAAATCAATGCCCTTTCTTTGGAAACCAGGCAAATAAAAAATTTTAAAACTTATTATTTTGTATTGTTATATTTTTGGAACAGTTTGTCATGTGTATGCAAAGCACTTGATGGATGGGAGGATATAGCAGGAATAAAACATTATCATAATACCTATATTCAAAATGCTAGTGGCACTAGTTGGTCAGGAAATGTTGAGCTTGTATCTTAACCTCTCTTAATTTCACTTTCTCTATCTGTTAAATGGCCTAATAATACTTTTTTATGAATAGTAGACATAATAAATCTAAAACATACTAAATGTTGTAATAATAGATCTAAAACATACTAAATATAATTTTTGGGTTAGCCCAAAAAATTATATTATCAAAGAAGACTTTCATTTATGATACAAAATCATGAGACTTCATTTTCCCTGCCTCTAGGACAATTTCTGAAACAGCCAAAAGAGGGAAATGCCTATCAAATGTTTACAGTTAGTCAGGAATGTTTGAATAACTTTTCGTGGGTAACTACAGGTTAAGTAGCTCTTAATTGGTAGGAAATACTCTATTTTTACAGACCAAATCACAGACCCTTACGTTTTAAAGACAAGTAAATAATCAGAGACTATAGATAAGTGTTTTTCAGCTTTGACATTATTGGCATTTGGGGGGCAATACTTCTTTTTTGTGGTGGACTGCCCTGTTTGTTATACAAAGTTTAGCAGCAACTCTGGTCTCTCTATAGACAAGATGCTAGTAGCAAATCCCCACCCACACAGTTGTGACAACCAGAATTGTTCTCCAGGCATTGCCAAATGTCCCTGGGATGGACAGAGTGGGCAAAATCACTCCCAGCTATAGAGAAATGTTGACCTTCAAAGGTAAAGGGTGAAATCACTTCAACCTTCATTTTTAAAAATAATTGTCCTCAATACTTCTAACTTTTTCTGACAGAATTTTTTGACCAGAACTGACTCCGGACCCTTCTTTGAAACTTCCCCTGGTTTTCAATTACCTGGAAGTGCAAATGACTAAAAACCAGGTTTAAGTTCTTCTGAACCATTATATTCACATCTAGTTTTTCATTCTTCTACTATTGGCAATTTGTTACAGAGATAATGATACTATGTAGAACAAATATGTTCCAATTTGATTATTTAACTAAACATTGAATATAATCATTAAAATTAGATTATGATGACAAGATATTTCAAATAATCATTTTAAATAGCAAATTATAAATTGTTCATGTTGCATTTTGATAAGTTTTCAGGAATAGTTTGAGGATAATAAAATTGATTAGCCTCCTTAAGTTCTCCATCAGTTCTGCATAAATGTGCACAGAGATCTCAAGGAACCTTTGAGGGGCCCTAAGAATAAACACTCCTTTTGATCTGGCCTCTCCTCCAAGACCCCATGAAGGTCACTGTCTATTGTCACCCCATGTGCCAAAGTGACAAGCCTGGTCTGAATCAAAACTTGTTTTGATTAAACTTGCAGCAAGCTGTTCACCAGAATTTCTGACAAATAAGTCCTTCTGTTCACTTGCTAGAGTCGTGATCAATGAGGAGCCAAAATAAAAATACTGTTAGTCCATGAGGTTCTTTACTCAGTGAAGAAGAGAAAGATTGGGTCACTGCTCTGGCAATGTGCTTCCCAATGGCTTAAGATGCGCATATGAGCAAAAAACAAAACAAACAAAAAAAAACAAATTATTTCTTCTCTAAAAGCCAATTTCTCATATCATATTTTAGTATGCAGTTATTCATTTTAATGTCCATGTCAAAGATAAATATATATGCTGTTATTCAAGACTTTATCATAACAAATTATCATGCTCTCTCAGAAATGACTGTAAGTAAAAAGAATGAAAAAGTTTAGTACTAAGTTCTTGTATACATTTGCTAAAGACTAGAGATAAGATTGGAGAAGAGAGAAGATGCCGGAATATTTCTTCTGTCTTTCTCTCACTCAGGGAGAATATCCACCAGTGGCTTTAGCTCTTCCTTGAATGCACTGCTTTAGAATGCTGCTCCAATCTTGCTTCCAGTTGTCTCTCCAATCCTCAGGGCAGTATTAGCTTCTTAATGTTGCTAACTTCTGGACCACCACTTTAGCTACTTAGCTTTTATACAACTTGCATAACCAATTTTCTGAATTAAATCCTATGTGTTGAAAGATTTTGTATGATTTTGTTTCCCTGACTGCACCCCAACTGATAAAAATAACTGCTATATCTTCTAAGTTCTACAAGAGCAGAAGCACCTGGTATGTCCCAGCTGCTTAGCAGGCACACAATAAGTGTTTCTACTGGATGAATGAAAAGAGGCTTATAATTTACTGACAAAATGGAGGCTCCCTGCTTGCCAAAAATAATTCTCTATTCATATTGAAATCTTCTATCTTAGTAATTTTTTTAAAATCATTGCCCTTCTCTTCTATACTATTTTTTAAACTTTCTTACTGGAAAATGAAACATAGACATAGAAACTCAAACAAAGCAAGTGAGTTATTATAGGCAACTTCCCCTGAACCACCACCCAGGACAAGAAATAGAATTTTTCCAGCCACTCCAAAAACCCTTCCATGTGTCCTATCTCAATCATAGCCACCTCTCTGCTTCCATAGGTAACAAGTATTCTGATCTGTATAGTGCACGCTTTGTTGTATTTTTTATGGTTTTATTCATGAACGTATGTATCTACATACACTACCATTTCATCTTGCCAAGTAAAAAAGAAGAAAAATGTCTTTCCAGTCTTTTCTAATCTACAGGTTACTCTCCCATCACTTTCTTTCCCTTATAACATAAGTTTAGAATAACCTGGGTCATTGAGAAGTTTCCACAATTTGGACCTTGATGATACTATACTCACGATGTATTCTTTTGCACTCTGAATTTCCTTCAAATTAACCCCTGGATCCAGAGGTTCGATCACACTTAGCCTACGCCTTTGGCAAGGCCATATGTGGTGGTGTGTTCTTTAATCAGGAAGTATATCATGAAAGGTCTTTGCTCTTTCTGTAAGGTTAACAGCTGTTCATGCTCAATGCCCAGATCCATTGATTCATTCCAGTTGCAACATGTAGATATTCTAATTTCATCACTGAGTTTCCATTGATTAGTTGGAATTATTTTGTACAGATATTTCCCACTTCGTCTACTGTTTGGTTATTTGGTTATCTTGTGTTGCAGTTCTTACAGGGAAGGCAGAATAAAGGTGACTATTACCAAAAAATCTCATAACTGTCTCATTTTCCTTCCCTTAAAAAATATATACATTATTGGTCCAAACACCAAACAAGGGCTTATTTCTTTTTAGAGTCTGGTAGTTTTACTAGAATTGTTTTTGGCCATTGGAGGCTGATATATTCCACTACATTGTGCGCTTTCCAGTGAAAAATGACCAGCTCTTTGGATCTCCTTTCTCAAATTCAACTGATTCCCAGTTATTGGTCTCTTTCCTCAGCACATTCAATAGTCTGATGAAGTTGTGGCCATTGATGGTCTATACTTATCCATGTATGTTTTGGTACTTTGTCAGCTAGTTTTGTGGTTGGTACTGTTCATGGGTTGGGAGTTTTCATATTTAGTTGCTCTGTTGATTTAAATGCAGATTCAGAAAGATTCAAAACCTAGACTGCCACTATTGGCTTTATATTCCCAAATTCCCTGAAATTCTATTTTTATAAACAAATACATTTTTCATTAAACACACATCAATGTAAGTGTAATTTAAACACAATAAAATTCAACCTTTTTAGAGCATAGTTTTATGATTAATGTACACATTCATGTAATCAACATCACAATCAGCATATGAAACATTTCCATTTACTCACAAAAGTTTCCCAGGGGTCCTTTGCAGTTAATCCTCTCCTACAACCACCTGTCCCTGGCAACCCCTTTCTGGAATGTCATGCACATGGAATCATATAATATGTATTATTTGGTGTCTTGTTTATTTCACTGAACATAATGCTTTTAGATTTATTTATGGTTTTGCATGTATCAACAATGTGTTGATTTTGTTGCTGAATAGTATTCTCTTGTGGGGTTGCACCACAATTTGTTAATTTGTTCATCAATTGAAGAACATTGGTTTATTTCCAGGTTTTAGCTATTACAGATGAAATGGCTATATTTGCCTAAGTATATTTGCAGAAATATATGTTCTTATTTCTCTTAGCTCTTAATTTTATTTTTCTAGGCACAAGATTTCTGGTTTATATGACAGATACATATTTAACTTTATAAGACACTACCAAACTTTTTTCCAAAATGATCATACCATTTTGCATTAGCTCTGGATTCTCATTAGTTCTACAGTTCTGCCAATACTTATTTTATGTTAATTTCAGCCAAGTTAATAGGTACATAGCTGTATCTTACTTACTACGGTTTTAATTTGCATTTTCACAATGAATAATAATGTTCAGTCCTGTTTCATGACCTTATTTGCCAATTGTATATTTTCTTTGATGAAATGTCAAGTCTTCTTGCTTTTTTATGGGATATATATCTTATTATTGAGTTTTAAGATTGTATTATGTATTCTGGATACAAGACTTTCAAAAGATGTGTTTTGCAAATATTTTCCCCAATCTATAACATGAGTTTTCACTGTTTAAATAGTGTCGTTCAAAAGACAAGTGTTTTCATTATGAAAAGTCCAACTTATTAATTTACTTTCCTTTTGTGATTCGTGTGTGTGTGTGTGTGTGTGTGTGTGTGTGTCCTATCTAGGAAATCTCTGATGAACTTAAGACAGAAAAGATTTTCTCATATGTTTTCTTATGTAGGCTTTTTTTTTTTTAAGTTTTAGAATTTTCTTTAAGGCTTATAATCTATTTCAATCTCATTTTCTTAATATGGTGTGAGATAGGTGTTGAATTTCATTATGTAGATTATCTAGATTCCAGTTATTTCAATCCTATGTGTTAAAAAGATTATTCATTTTCCAATAAATTACTTTGGCACCTTTATAAAGAACCAGTTAACCATGTATGTGTGGATCTATTTCTGGCTTCAATTCTATTTCATTGCTCAATATGTTTATCCTTAAATTAATACTACCCTGTTTAGTTTAGGTTAACTTTACAGTAAGTTTTGAAATCAAATAGTGTAAGACTTCTAAATTTCTCTATATTTCAAATTATTTGGAGCAATCTAGGTCCTTTAGCTTTCATTTTAATTTTGGAATCATCTTGTCAGTTTCTAA